>OX457042.1:43381078-43618578 GCA_949752735.1 Lumbricus terrestris
ATGGAGGAACGCGTTGAAGGAGGAAGCTGGTTCCACAATGCCGGGCCAATGAGAGCAAAGGCAGGCTTTTTAGCTAAGGTAGTCCTAGCTCGCGGGACGAAGAGATCATGCCGATCACAGGAGCGTAGCGGACGAAGAGAGGTAGCCGAGGTCGGCAGATGGATAAGGTCACGGAGGTACAAGGGAGCTCGGCCAGTACAAGAACGGCAGATTAATGTCAGAACTTTGAGTTGTATCCTAGCAATAAGGGGAAGCCAATGAAGATGGTCAAACATGAAAACAGAGATGTGTGAATAGCGAGGAAGCCGGGCTATTAGTCTGGCCGCAGAGTTTAGGACAGACTGAAGAGGGGAGAGACGAACTTTAGGAAGGCCAACCAACAGTGAATTACAATAGTCAATTCGGGAACAGACGAAGGCATGAACGATTGAAGTAAAGACAGAGGAGGAGACAGAGCGACGGATTGCCCTAAGCCGCCTGAGATGAAAGTAGCAAGAGCGAGTGAGACTGGCAATGTGAGGAGCAAAGGTAAGCGTGCTGTCAAGGACTACTCCAAGGTCTCGAACACTTGATTGGAAATCAAAGTAGGGAAATCTCTCTTTAAGAAGGGCCAAGTCAAGCTTAAGAAGCTGTTGGCGAGTGCCAAACCAAATGAGCTGCGTCTTATTTGGATTAAGAGAGAGCCGGTTGGAAGACATCCAAAGCTGCAAGTCACGAGAAAGAGCATCTACGCGGGCAGCAAGAAGGAACTGAGAGGATGATGGACCATGGATAAGCGCCTGCGCATCATCAGCATAGAGGTGACCAGTTGCCAAGTGTTTAGAGAATATGGATGGGATGTCAGCAGTATACAAGAGATAAAGTAAAGGACCCAGTACAGAGCCCTGGGGGACACCATATTTGACTAAGACCCAAGGAGTTCTGGAATTTCCACAAATGACCATTTGAGTGCGATCAGTAAGGTAAGACTTGAGCCAGGCCAGTGGAGAGCCAGTAATACCACAGGTGGTCTCAAGACGCTGGAGTAAGATTTCATGGTCAACCATGTCAAACGCAGCTGAAACATCAAAGAGAGCCAAGAGGCTAAGTTTGTAGTTTGTAGTTTGTAGTGCCAGTGAGTTTCTTATGTTTGCAGTACTTCGAGCTTCGCTTCAAGTCGAAGTCAGTTAGAATTCTCGCCGCCATACTCTCCATCCTTGCGTCGGTAAGACTTTTAAAAATAGGCCTACTGTTCCGGTTTCGGATTCCAAATGTTTTGTACCCGCGTTCATAGTAGAATCTAATATTCTGCTACCTAGTTTAAAATCCGTTTATCCTAGAAGGCGCTAGCGTAATAATGTTTGATGTAGTTATAGCTTAACTTCAATCTAAACTGAATAATAGGTAGATTAGAGACACGTAGCCTATGTGATGATTAGTTTGGAGTCTATTGATGCCTGATATAGTTAGTATACGGTTAATTTTGAAGGTGTCCTTGGTACTAAGTCTCCAATGGATGTGGTGGACAGTTCTTACAGCCAATTTTTGAAGTACAACCAAACAATGGAAAGTTTGAGAGTAGTTAACACCCCAGGAGATATTACAATATGAAAAATATGGATAGACAAGCGTATAATAGAGGCTGATAAGGAGATTCGAAGGCAAGTTATGGCTTATTCTTCGTAGTATACATATGTAGGGCCTACTTAGCTATTTTTTGGTGCAATCTGTGAAATATGTTCTTTCCAATTCAAATGAGAATCGATGATAGTACGGTGCCTAAAAACTTGGTTGAGGTCACCTGGTTAATGGACATACCATCAATGGCAATATGTAAATTATCTGGTGGGGTGTTTTACGCTTAGCATATAAAACAATATAGTTAGCTTTAGTCAGATTAGGCTAAGGGTCAGCTTGTTCGTTCTAAACCAGAGTGATATTAGTTGGAGTTCACTGTTAGTCCCGCAAAATAGATTGGTGATAGATTTATCATTAAGGAAGGCATTAGTGTCATCAGCGAACAATACAAGTTTGAACAAAGAAGACATAATACTAGACAAGTCATTTACATAAAGCAAGAACAAGAGGGGGGCCAAGAATAGAACCCTGGGGAACACCACAGGATACACATCATTGTCGGGTAGACTTTCAGACGACACTTGCAACTTGTTTGCTGGCTTTCTACAGATTATGGTAATGGGAACAGCGTTGTTTGCTCCTTCGGCAGCTTTAGAAGCAGGTATGTTTTTCAGTCACGCAATATTGCATCAACGTTATCGTTAGGAAACCTAATTAAAATCCCAGAGCGAATCCACTTCAAAGTTCTCTCCTTAACTTACAACTCCTTGCAGTGCTCTCAACCCAGATATCTTCGCGAACTGTTCACCATCCAGCCTACCCGTTCTACCCGATCATCCGCCTGCCTTACACTTTCTCGACCGCCAGTCACAAGTTATCTCAAGTTCTCCAACCGAGCCATATCCATCTCAGCACCACGCCTTTGGAATGAACTGCCTCCTGAATTCCGATCTTTTTCTGTCCCTCCATCATCATCACTAACCACACACCATCACCTTCCTCAGGCTACTCTATCCATCACACCTTGGGCTTTTCATTCGAAACTTAAGACGCTCCTTTTCACGAACTCTTACCCTGTCTAATCTGATCCTCCACCCTCCAATTCCCGGCCCAGACGACACCCACCTTAATAGCTGTTCCGCCTCTCTGATCCTATGGTAACTCGACCCGGACCACCACGGACTACTCTTACGGACAACCCTTCTAACTCAACGCAGCGCTCGTGAATAAGCTGGTGCCCCGCGCTTGGCTTTCGAGTGGCGCTTTAGAAATTTCGAGATTACGATTACGATTACGAATTAGAAGTTAATCGAAAAGAACATGATTATTAGGCTATATCGACTCTATAAGCGTTAGGTTTCTTGAAGAGACTTAACAATGACTTAATGACTAGGCTATTATGGCTGAAGAATAGATCGGTGACTTCGGTCATAGAGTCATTAAGTCATTGAGTCATTAAGTCATTTCTCATTAGGGTAGGTTTCTTGAAAAGGTACTGTATAAATTCTCGGAATGAATTAATTAATCTAATCAGTATCACAATGTTACGCAGAAGTAATGTAAACAAAATGTGATGACGACAAATTTCTATGGCGCCGTAACACTGCACATATGCTGCTACAAGGGCGCCACGTTGTGCAATGTTCGCAGTGGCGCAACCAGGGGGGTGCTGGGGGGTGCTTGAGCACCCCCCAGGGCTAAAAAGGTGACCCACGCAATTTTTCCAAATCCGATGAGTTTTTTGTTGGGGGGGGTAGGGGTCTTTCGCTCTTTTAGTATTTCATAGTCGGCATTGGCTTCGTGACTTCAGCGCTTACAATAATAGTTCTGAGCACCCCCCAGGAAAATGTTCTGGTTGCGCCCCTGAATGTTCGCATACATACCAAATTGGCTTGCTGATTACAGAAGTAGGCTTACTCGAGAGGACTGATATTTGCCATTTTTATTGAGCGTTTATTTTTGTCCTTGTCGCAGCTGCTGGTCTTCCAATTGTGGTGACGGTTCCTGTGATGGCCGCTGTTACAATCGCATACACCGCTCTAGTGAGTATTCCGGATGGCTTCTTTTAGTGTGCTGCTCTTGACAACATATGCAGTTCTAAAAGAATTTGTGCAGTTGTTGAAACACTTCTGTGCAGCTAAAACTGGTAGATGAGGTCAGTGTCATCCGATATGGTATAATATTTACCATGGAGAATTTCAAGGGAAAGAAGAGGTCGTACAGTTCCAAGAGTTCCTTTAAAAATCCTAGTATTTAGCGAACAGCTTGATGCTAGCAGGGGCGGATACAGAATTTTTTTTAAAGGGGTAGGGCACAAATATTTGGGTGATCTTTGCCAAAATAATCTGATGACCTTTTCAAAGTCATCTGGTAAAAAAATTCAGGAAAATGTACCGATTTTCTCTGCCAAAAAATCTGATGACTTTTTAAAGACACCTCGTCGACCGTCACACTAATCTCTTGGCGACATATTGTGGCCTCTTTTGTCGTCTTAGTCTACTGTTTCTCTCCCGCTTCATTGATTTAAAGCTTGTTGAAACCAAATAGGGTGGAGCACGTCCCATGCACTTTTCAAGTAGGGGGCCATGGACGGATTGCCCCCTGGATCCGCCCCTAGATGCTAGAAGGCTAATCGCAACCAGTAAAATATCGAATCGTCGTTATCATATTCTCAATCATCTCCATCATCTCAATCATCATTTCAATCATAATCTAAGTTATCATCTCAATTATCATCTCAATCACAATCTTAATTATAATTTCAATCATCATCTTAATCATCATCTCAATCAGCATCTCTATCATCTCAATCATCATCATCATCTCTATCGTCATTTCTATCATCATCTCAATCATCATCTCAAACATATATCTCAATATCTATACAACGCAGGTGAAGAACGGAAGCTGGAAGCATTTACGCTGCTATGGGGTCTATACTCGAAGCACCCAAAATTATGTCGACCTTCCTTTAAATACACCTATGCTTGGCGTGTATGTAAAAATATTCAACTCGCCGGTGATCGTTACTATAAGACGACGACGATGATGGTCATGAATATCTCTATATCTCTATAATCTCAATCATGATCTCAATCATGATCTCAATCATGATCTCAATCATGATCTCAATCATCATCTCAATTATCATCTCAATCATCATCTAAATCATAATCTCAATCATCTCAATCATAATCTCAATCATAATCTCAACTATCATCTCAATCATCATCTCAATCATCATCTAAATCATCATCTAAATCATAATCTCAATCATCTCAATCATAATCTCAATCATAATCTCAACTATCATCTCAATCATCATCTCAATCATCATCTAAATCATCACCTCAATCATCATCTCAATCATCATATCAATCAAAATCTCAATCATCATCTCAATCATCATCTCAATGATCATCTCAATCATCATCTCAATCATCATCTCAATCATAATCTCAATTTTCATCTCAATGATCATCTCAATCATAATCTCAATCATCATCTCAATCATCATCTCAATCATAATCTCAATCATCATCTCAATCATAATCTCAATCAACATCTCAATCATCTTCTTCATGGCCATCATCGTCGTCGTCTTTATAGTAACGATCACCGGCGAGTTGAATATTTTTAGATACACACCAAGCATAGGTGTATTTAAAGGAAGGTCGACATAATTTTGGGTGCTTCGAGTATAGACCGCATAGCAGCGTAAATGCTTCCAGCTTCCGTTCTTCACCTGCGTTAAGGTTCTGACCTTGTGTTTCTTACCTGCTTCCTACATGCTGCAATTAAATAGGCCTATTCTTATCTTGAGAATGAATATCTCCCTCTTGAGGTTGACATTCATAAATTGATACTTAGACTAAGCTGTTTAGTTTGCAGGTATCATACTGTTTGTGATTGTCTTTAATATTTGGGTTCCCTATCATTTCGTCGCCGATCATTTCGTCGTGTTCATTTCGTCGCCGATCATTTCGTCGAAAATCATTTCGTCGCGTGTCATTTCGTCGCGTTCATTTCGTCGTGTTCGTTTCGTCGTGTTCATTTCGTCGCCGATCAATTCGTCGCGTTTCAATTGGTCGCACTCATTTCGTCGTGTTCATTTCGTCGTGTTCATGTCGTCGCAAATCATTTCGTCGCGTTTTCTACACTGTTATTTTCGTTTGATTGGCGACACACAAATCGACGAACTTATTTGACGACGATATACATGAGACGATTTAAACTGCGACGAATACAATGAAAGTGCCATGACATTGTTTTCCAACACATAATTATGTTCTAAATGAGATGGTATGTGATATGCCAATTCACTGTAACGCAGCAATCTCCACATAATTATTTGAAACGCGTAAATTGAGTTAAACAGAAATATAATAATATTCATAGAGCAATTATATATTAACGTCCGCACATCTCTTGTGTTTTTGATCTTTGCACACCAATTTGATTTGACATAGTGCTTGTGAATAAGCTGGTTCCCGCGACCTTGCTTTTGTGGGCGCTCTAGAAATATCGAGAATACGATTAAATGATGAAATGATTTTGACACATCTGGCAGTTATAGGCCTATGGTTTCGCACAGAGACATCCCTATGAAATGATTTGCGACGAAATGATTTGCGACGACATGAACACGACGAAATGAACACGACGAAATGAGTGCGACCAATTGAAACGCGACGAATTGATCGGCGACGAAATGAACACGACGAAACGAACACGACGAAATGAACGCGACGAAATGAAACGCGACGAAATGATTTTCGACGAAATGATCGGCGACGAAATGAACACGACGAAATGATCGGCGGCGAAATGAACGGCCACCAATATTTGTGCCTATTACATGTAGGCGACCATTATGGGTTATAAAATAGATCGACGTTACTTTACAGGGAGGCATGAGAGCGGTGATTTGGACAGACGTGTTCCAGTGTCTCATCATGATTGGGGGAATGATTGTGATTCTAATTAAGGTCAGGATTCGAATGAATAATGATGCATCTATAATGGCGTTTCACAGGGTGGGCCAAAAAATACCCCTAAGGTTTTTTGCCAATGTCTTGGCCAGAAGTAAGAATTTCGATATGTTATTTTACAGTCTTAAAGACAATTCATATTTAAACATGATGGCCAGATTTCATCAAAATATTTCAAACAGAACAAAAGTTCAACTGTTCTGCTTGTCTTTATGCTTTTATTAGGGTTTGATCGTTGTTGGAGGATTTCCTAACGTCTTCAAGTTCTGCTCGCAATCCGGTCGACTAAATTGGGCGGAGTACGTTTCAGGAAATCGTTCAATGCAGTAATAATATTATACGACATTGGCCTATGCAGGTCCCACTTTATGTTTGCACAAAGTAGAGCAGAAAACTAATATAAACGAAGACAACGACAAAGCGACAAAGATACAGAACCATTGACCATATAGTTGGAGTGACCGGGTGACAACTCAAAATAACGCTCTCTTACAGCGACGATGCTATTATGAGCCCACTCTGTATATTTCCAACGCCAAGCAGTACATTTCGAGTCCATTACATACGATACTTAACTAATATCTTTAATGTTGCACAGAAGCATATAAAATGGCTCAATTATAACAATGTCATGCAGACTCACAATAAACCACCCTGTTGCTCGACGATTTATGGCTAGCTACAGTGGCGTAGTCTAGACAAGGGAGGTGTTTCGGGGGTTAACCCCTCCCATTGGCCAAGAAAAAAAAGTTTTTTTAAAGGTTATTTTTCCACTTAAATAAGAAAACACATAACAATTGCTTGTAGTAACCATTGTTTTACTTGCTTTATTCCCTTTGTTACTTTATTCCCTTTTTATTTGTAACTGTTATACTGTTGGGTTGGTGTCAGAAAGGGCATCCGGCCAGGCCATACAACCCCCCCAAAACACCCTATCATAAATTCCTGGCTACGCCACTGGCTAGCTAGCCTAGCTTTTAGATGGATAAGTTGTAAGTTTGTGTCCTCACTTAGGCCTATATATATATAACTTATTGGTAAATTTAAAGGGAATGCTGTTCTTGTAGCTGGAGCCCAGATCCGACTGTTCGACACACCGTCTGGGGATTTCTCTTTGGGTTATCATGTAATTGGTTCTCCAATTACGGTTTGTCCCAGTCCGGCGCCCAACGATATATGGCCACGAAAACTCTGTCACAAGCCAAACTGTAAGTGCAAAAATGGCATGCATGAGTGCATAATAGTAATTCATGTGTTTATGTACAGAGTCGATGCGAGCTTGTGCTTCAAATTGCATGCAAAAACAATAACAAAATTGCAGCAGCCGTTACATCAATGAGTAATGTTGAGTCTACAGTGGAGTTTACTATTCTCGTTTACAGTGAACCATAACAAGATTGACTAACGTTCTCTTCATCGCATTATTATAGCTGCCCTCCTTCCTTTATTCATTGGAAATTTAATAAGAAGTAACTTGGAAGGCTAACCGGCATTTGACTATCTTATCTTATCTTATCTGACCATTTATGAAGCGCTTCTCGCAGCAAGAGCTTTTCAGAAGCGCTCCCAGTTTAACTGACTCGGGGGACAAAGAGGACTACTACATGTACATGTACGTATTGAGTTTTACAATCTAATGCTCATTCGTCATTGTCCAGCACGCCAAGCTCCGATTTATTTATCTTGGGAAGCTTTTATCTGTGTCATTCCTATTTATTCCAGTCCGTAAACTTCTTCGTTCTGCCACTCAAGGTGGCCTGGTTGTCCCTATGGCTCAAACCTGCGCAGTGCTGCAGAAAAGCTTCGCTATGGTCGGTTTATCCTTCTGAGAAGTTACCTGGTAGTCTCCATAATGAACATCCTTGTCTTTCTTTGCCCAAATCCGCAAGAGTTTGAAGCCATTTTGTTTGATTGTGGTTTGGTCTCAGGTCGGGAGCGCCTCTGAGGAGTTTCTCTTGAAGTGGCGCTATACAAATTTACAATTGGAATTACATTTGCTCAATGCAATATAATAATCATATATGTAGAAATATCTGTTTATCTTCTGCCATAGGAAAAGTGTCTGATCTAATAATGCTATTACTGTGTCATTGAAGTGATCATAGACCATGAAAGGCGTAGACTTGCTCCAGAAGTTGGAGAAGGGTGGGAAGGACGAACGAGCGGCGGCCGAAGGACGATCGACGAGGTGCAACATTTTAACATTTTGGGGCGCACGGCTGAGTTGGGCCGACCAAATTTTCTGACGACCTTTTTTTAGTCATTTGGTCGAAATCTCGTGAAAATATACCATTTTTCTCTGCGATAATTGCTGACGACCTTTTTTAGTCTTTACTTCTATTTTGGGGCATAATTTTTTCGATAGGCCTATGTCCTCACACACGACAAAAATTTACAATGCTATCAATGGCGGCGCCAGGATTTCAGTTTTGGGGGCTGAAGCCTCTCGGAGGAAATTTTACATTTTCATCCGCCTAAATTTCTGACGACCTTTTTTTAGTCATCCGGTCGAAAATCGTGGATCGTGGAAATATATCAGTTTTGCATAAAAAGCCGGATGGCCTTTTTAGGGGGCTTAGCCTTTTATAGGGGGCGTAGCCCCCTCTAGCCAGCCCTAGCGCCGCCACTGAATGCTATTCGCGTATATTTTCTAAACCTTTAGGGGATATGAGCCTATGAGTTTGTACTGGGGGTCGGTCCCCCCCACCACAAACATACGGTCACCCCACCACAAACATTGGGGATCGTCCCCAGTCAACTCCTAACTCTCCGCCCATGGAAGTGGTCATAGTCACCACGAGCAGCAGCTTTTGTCAGATTGTGTGCACGCCGTCCTATTAACTGTAGGTGCGTTGGACTCAACGTTCCCATCTTCTACCTTATCAGCCTCACTGTGAATCTCTCCGGACTAACCGTCGTTGCTTACTACGCATCTGTTGACTGCGATCCACTGGCGAATGGCGAAATAAGGAACGCAAACCAGGTTTATTCAAGCGAGATATTTTAAATGGATGGATCCTGAAAAAATATTTCATTTGTGCGTCCACCTTAATTCTGAGGTCTTGCTTTCTCAATGTAAGATTGCGACGTAGGCTAATTATAAGTAAGTGAGTAAGTAAGTAAGTATTTTCTTTATTACACCACTTGCAAACGCACAATGGGACACAGAACATCATTATAATACATCGAAGTAATAATAGGTAATAAAAACGTGCAAATTAAAATCACAAGTTAAATCATAATATAATTACTAAACTATTATCGTCAAACAAGTTAACTATTTAGCATTCTCGTGATAAATCCCTTTCCAATCAACGAATCACATCGTGGTATCTCTAGATTATGTGAACAGGGTCTAAGGGAGTAACCAGTTACAGGCGTTACGGAGTTACATCATTGTAATATTTTCCGAAATAATTAGGCCTACGTGAAATTCATTATTATATACATTGATCAATCATTTTTAGTTATCGATGTTTAACTGGTTTATTTAATACTTCATTCGATCATTCGATTTTTATTCATTTATTTTGATCTTTTCGATTAAGAGGCATTCATAGATCAAAAAAATGGTGTTTAACTATGTGGTGCGTTCCAGCTGTTGCCGCACTTTGTCTTGAACATGTTCACCGATGCTCCGGGATTTGTTGGGCTATTTCTGGCCGCACTTTATGGAGGAGCACTTAGGTAGGACATCATTTTTATCATCGAAATCTTTTTGTCAATATTGTCTTTAATACTCTTTATCATTGTTGTCTTTGTAAATTCGTATTGATCTGCAATTATAAATAGTGGGCCAAGTTCTAAATGGGCAGCGTTGCTGCGTTTAGGAAATGGTTGACCTGAGAACTGCAACTATTTTAGTTCACCCGTTTCTTCTATGTTTGTTCTTTCACTAAGTCACTTCTTTGAATTTCTGCTCATTTGACAAGAAGAAGAAATACTTTAAGCCATGGAAGGGTACAGATTAGACATGATCGTTTCCCCTTTGAATTAAGCTCCTTTTTGTGGCTTCAAAAAAGCGTTATTAATTCCATAATTAATGGAAGTACTGACAACATAGCATCAGGCTATATAGGCTAATGCAAATACGTAAATCATAGAGAACGTCGTCTTGAAAATGACTTACTGGCTTTTTTTACTACTTTTCTGTCTATTAAAATTCGTAGTACCGTTTCGTCATCGTTGAGTGGATCAGCTGCAATGTGTTGGGAAGACATTCTCCAATGGAAACTGAAGCACTTGACTGATTCACGCAAAGTTCTGCTCAACCGATTCTTAGGTTCTTTCAACTCCTCCTTAAATCATTCATCTCATAATCCGTGTCCCATTGGCCGACATGTTCCCTCAATCTAGTCTCTACAATCATTATTTCGTCTTCTTATAGGCCTGTTCTAAATTGTTCTAAAACTCGACTTTCGTCCTTGTTTGTTGAATTTGTGTAGAGATTATTTCCCCCAACCTGTAACCACAATCCAACTCAACTAGACTGAACAATCATTGAACATCCTGACCGCAATTGGTTTCAGTGACACTGTGTGACACAAGGATCTCCAACGTCGAACTCCTCCGTTGTATAGACTTGGGACGGGAACTGCCAATTTGCAGGCAGTGGAGGAGTAATCCAGACCGTACATTGTCATTGAGAAGATGAGTCTTCGAGGCAGAGAAAATGACCAGTCAACTTCATTATGCATATGAAGTCGTTAGCACTTTCAACTGACGTCTGCCTCTCTTCGTCCTGTTACTAAACTGCGTTGTCCCATCTTGCACTGCTATTTTGTTTTGCAAAACTGCCTCATCTGCACCATGTTACTTTTTGTTTGTTTATCTTTCCACATTTAATTAAACTCGTGACGTGCTTTTTCCTCTTTGCTGTTGACTTGGCAAGCTTGTAAGTCGTATTATTCAAGAAGTTGCATGACTAACATTTTGTCGGTGCTCAATATGGTAATGTTAGCTTGCAGGAATGTCTATTTTACGAAAGTCGTAGGAGCTTCAAATACCCAATGGGAAGAAATTCGTGCCGTGATTTTAGCCCCGTCTGCGTCTCCTATAGCTAACTCATCCACACTGAATACAATTACCTCGACACTGTCAATGAGAATTATGAGATATCGAGGGAAGAAATTGGTCACCACCCTCAATTACCGGTACTGTCTATAAGAAATATTGAAGACGCTGCATGTCCCGTGATAATGTTATCCAAGGCAGCATTAGCAGTATCTTAAGAGATTACTAATTCTTTTGTAACTAAACGTTATTGCCTTATCTTGCACCTTTTTTATCATGTAGTAGTCTAATGCATAGAAACTGAATGTTTGCAGTGGTTGTGTTTGGAATTACTGCCTGTGGTTTGTCTTTTGTGGTAACTGTCACTCCTGGACACGTTCTGCAGGTAAGACACAAAAAGCTGGTTTTTAAATCTACAAATTTCAAATTTTAAATTAGACATGGATTGCAAATTCAGATCTCGAAATAACGGCTTTCTTTTCAAAACCTTTACCTGTGAATTTCTTATAGGCTATCATTTTCACAGTCGATAAGGTGCTTATTGAGGTCGACTGTCAACACTAGGCCCATACGCAAAAAATGATGATATCCGATGTAGGGCCTACAGCAATACTATGCATGGAAATATCAGCAATTTCTTATTGGCCTAGCTCGTATGAATTTTGCGAGCTACCAAACAGGGAAACTTGCGATTAAAGATTAACATGTAACAGAACCAAGCGGAGCTAAAGGGATACAATTTATCGTAAACGGATACATCTCCAAATCTCTAAAGCGCCACTCGAAAGCCAAAGCGCAGGGCATCAGCGTTGTAAGATAAGATCAGATAAGAATATTCTTTAATATACCAATTGCTATCCGCATTTTGGTGTACATACAAAGTAGGCTACAATAAACAAACGTAGGCCTACATAATTTCCATATCCAAGCAATGTCGAAGTGTTTTAGAATAGCATAAAATCCTAAGTCCAAATCCAATATAAATTTTAAATTAAAAAAAGAAGTTATTTTAATGACCAACAATTTATGCTACACTTTGGTTTATATGGTATTACATTTAAATATGATAAAGCATCCTCGTTAAAAATGATTTTCTCGTTAGGTTGTCCGCCCTAGGAATGATTCGGTCATGTAGTCTTGGCCTCATGGAATAAGGCTGGGCCCTCAATGGTGGAAGGAGTGGGTTCAATACATGTCCTGGATTAATTAGGAGGGCAGCGAAGAGCCTCCCGTCCGCCGTGCTACACATAGCCTCGAATGTAGGATTGTCCTCAGGAAGGTACTGCAGTCGGATCAAACTGTCCAATATGGCCTGCAGTCTGCCGCGTTCCTGCTGCCCTGCAAATCCCCACCATGCCGGAGCCGCATATAACATGCGGGCCACTGTGGTCATCCTAGCAACGTCATGCAGGCTTGGTCCCTTGAGGCCGTGTGCAGTCATGATTCGCAAGGCATAAAGCGACTGTCTTGCCTGGATGCATATTCGCCTGATATTGGCTTCAAACCCTAGGTTTTCAGTCATGACAACCCCTAAAATCGTCATACTTTGGACCCGAATAAGACCCGGAATCTCTGCTGGAGCGAACTGTAGCATTCCTCGTCCCGGACGGTGAACAACCATCTCCTGAGTCTTACTTTGATTGAGAGTCAAGTTGCAGCGTTTGGCCCACTCCGTTACATGATCTAGTTATTCCCTACTCGTGTCACTTTTGATGGCTGGTACCAACAGGTAAGTATCGTCAGAATATTTGGCCATGCGGTTTCGAGGACGTACTGTTTTAAGTTTCGAAATGGCCGTTAGAAAGCTCAAAGGACCCAGACCAGATCCTTGAACAATGCTAGCGTTGATGTCAGCTGCATCCGAGACCAATCCATTGTATTTTGTTACGTGTCTGCGGTTTGTGAGGAAGGTCACAATCCAGTTGTGTACACAGTCCGGAATGGGCAGTTCGTCCAATTGTTCCGCAAGATACGCATGTCTGACCATATCAAAAGCTTTAGAGAAGTCGAGAGCTATCAAGTGAACGTAAAGGTTGTCTTTGAGAAGCTCCAGAAGACCCTCAGTCAATGATATAAGGGCTGCGGTGGTTGATCCGGTGGGGCGGAAAGCATACTGATCTGAGAATTGATGGTTTGAGGAAGGATCCGTCAGAAAAGGATAAAAGAAACGGTGCGCTATGATCTTCTCCAAGAGTCGGCATAGAATGGACGTGACAGAGATCGGGCGAAAGTCGACAGCTTCCACAGGATGAGATATCTTAGGTACCGGTGATATTGTACTTGCTTTCCACTGCGGCGGAACATATGCATAATGGATCGACGAGTTGAATAGCACTGTGACAGGCTCAGCAAGTAGGTGTGCCGCTCCCTTGAGCATCCATGCTGTTAGTCCATCAAGACCCGCAGCTGTGGCACCAGTGTCTACTCATATGTGTTAACCAAAACAGTAGCCTGAAGAAGGTCGTAGTCCGATTACCAAAAAGATTAGGGATGCATGAGTAGCTGTTAGGGTGGGATGGGCTTAGGTAGAAAATTGGAAGGTGGAAGGTGAATCAGATTAAGAGTTCCTAAAGAGTGAGCCTGGTGCAGGTGACAGTGGGTAACCAGGAGGATGGATGAGGAATGCGGAACTGTTCCAAGTGTCCGGCTACTTCAGAAGTGCCTTTGGATTAAAACTCTTTGAAAGCATAAATAATTAAACAGATCGAAAGAGTATCGTTTAGGATGACTTATTCCCTCCTTAATAAGTAGATGTCGCTTTCATCGTAATAGATTTCATTGAATCTAACCATTTTATATAGCGCTTCTCGCAGTAAAAGTCTTCAGGATCGCTTCCAGTGCGAGCCACCCCAAGTGATAATGCAACAAATGAAGGTGAGGGCAGACTAGCAGAAAGGACCTCATAGTGAACTGATTGGGGAAAGTCAATTCCATAGAAAGACAAAGCACCTGTTTGTTTGTTTGTTTGTATGTGCACTTGTTATAGCGCCCCTTCAAGCTCTCCCTACTCAGAGGCGCTCCCGAATGCAGAGCGGACACTGCATCGGAGTTTCACGCCGAAGCGCTGAGCAATTGTGAGTGAAGGACTTGCCCAAGGTCCTTACGCGGCGAGGTGGATGGAGCTATAGCATTCCTGAGGCGGATGCAAAGAGGTCATAGTAATCGAATGATCTAAGAGGATGCAGCAAAGTGGGAGATGATTGTGATCCTCAGTTATAGCCTACAAGTTATGTCCCTCACATTCTGTGCACCAATCATTTTTCTTACTCTCATTGTGCATTATTTTATAATTTGCAAAGTTAAGATATCTGCCAAAAATACCGGTCATTGTGACTCTCACAGCTTTTGCAATTAGATAGTCTGCATACTGTTTAAGCTGCACAATAAGTCAGTCTGGATTTGCCTTATGCTGTCTTATAGATCCTGTTAACGCTCTTGGGAACATTAAGAGGACCTACCGTTGGGATGTTTTTACTTGGAGGCCTCAGCAGGCACGCCAACTATAAGGTCAGTCCTATTTTCCAACACTTAGGTGACTTATGTACATTTGAGTAGAGCTTTTTTGGTACGCAAGACGCAGACTATATATAGATGAAAGAGCCAGCAAAGCAATAAACTGGTGTAAGCATAAAACTGGTTGTCCCTAGTATGGCTTAAACTTTCAAGAGCATTCTAGAATGTTTGCAGACTTTTAATTTGAACAGAATCGATGTTTAGGAAGAGCGAATTATAGTAGTCGTGTTTGGAGAACCTTGGTGTCCCTCAAGGTTCTGTCCTCGGTCCTCTCCTGTTCATTCTCTATACCTTCCCACTCAGCAAACTCATTTCCTCATTCTCTGCTGATCATCATCTCTATGCCGACGACATTCAATTATTCATCTCTTTTCCCCTCGCTCTTTCGTAGACGCACTAAATCAGCTACATAACACCATCACTCAGATTTCAGCCTGGATGACCGCTAATCTGCTCTGCCTCAACCCCTCAAAAATTGAATTTCTCATCATTGGTCTACGCGAGCAATAACAACAAACTAGCCTATCCTCATCTGGCTTTTCTCAAACAAACACAACCCTTCAAAGGCATCTTTAAAGACAGGTCTTCTCCTGTTCGCAATCTTGGAATCATTTTCGATAAAAGCCTTACTTTTCCGACCACATCACCCAGCTATCCCACACCTGCTACATGCTTATACGTACGCGACCTCCGTCGGTTGCGTCCAATTCTCAATTACAAGACCGCCTGCACAATAGCCACTTCAATAGTTCACTCCAAACTCGACTACGGTACTGTAATTCGCTCTTCCAAAACATCGATTCTGTTCAAATTAAAAGCCTGCAAACATTCTAGCATGCTCTTGCCCGCGCAGTCACTAAGACTCCTAAACATCATCACATAACCCCTGTTCTCAAGTCTCTTCATTGGCTAAAAGCCCTTCAGCGCACCCGCTACGAAATAATTGTATACCGGTATCTAACCTACGACGCTCTTCAAACATCTCAGCCCTCCTACATTCGTCAACTATTCACCATCCAACCGCCCAGGTCTACTCGCTCATCATCATATCTTTCTCTCTCTCGGCCTCCAGCATCATCCTTCCTGTAATTCTCCAACCGCTCCTTAGTCTATGCTGAACCATCTCCTTGGAACGGACTCCCAACATACCTCCGCCTGTTCGATCATCCTCCTATCTACCCAATTGCTCCTCCTAATTCAACCTCTCCTCCGTTTGCAATCTTCTCTGCTGCTTTCCATTCACGACTGAAAACAGAACTCTTCAAGCTATCCTATCCACATTCCAATCAGGTTCCACCACCCAACAATACCGCCATCAGCCCATCACCGCTGTCTTCTCGGCTTGACCTCCCCGGATTTTGACCTGGCACCGGAACGAAAACGGTAGCTCTGGCTACTGCGGACATGATTTGATATAGCGCCGGTGAATAAGCTGGTCTCCTTGACGTGGCTTTTGTTGGTGCTGAGAAATTCTCGAAGATTTACATTACATTACATTGTGCTGATACCAAATTTTGACACCTTAACATCGCCGAAAAACAAATATCGTTTTTAGGAATCAGGATACTGCATTAATGAAAGCGTGGGTATGTCTTATCGATACGATAGCAAGTGTCTCTGTACATACACAATTCAACTTTGCAGTTTTGCGCAGGCCTATAGCGTCCATTTTTTTATTTCGCAAATGGGCGGCATTGAAGTTTCTCAGAACAAGAACTGCAGACAGTAAATTGCTTTATATTCAACCACGCCTTTGGAATGATCTGCAATTTCTGCATCCTGAGTTCCGATCCTTTTCAGTTTCTCCACCATCATTACTAATCACACACCATCACCTTCCTCAGGCTCCTCTATCCATCACATCTCGGGCTTTTCATTCGAAACTTAGGACACTCCTTTTCAATAACTCTTACCCTGTCTCATCTGATCCTCCACACTCCAATTCCCGGCCCAGACGACACTCGCCTTAGTAGCTGTTCTGCCCCTCTGATCCTATGGTAACTCGATCCGGACCATCACGGACTACTCTCACAGACAACCCTTCTGACTCAACGCAGCGCTCGTGAATAAGCTGGTGACCCGCGCTTGGCTTTCGAGTAGCGCTTTAGAAATTTCGACTTTACGTTTACGATTACGAAAATGTGTCATTCCTCTCCTTCCTTTCTGGACTAGGTTACATGTCTGCGTGTAACATTAAGCCTAGAGTTGTTTCATGCTTCAGGGAGCTTTAATCGGCGGAATTACGAGCCTCATTGGCAGCTCGTGGTTGACTTTTGGATCGATCATGACGAAGCAAAGACATCTAACTCTTCCTCCGCTCAGCATCGATGGATGCTTGAAGTCGAATAATCTCACGTTTTCAAACTACTACGCATTAAACTCAACCTCAATCGTAGAATATTTCATCGATGAATTCCCGATTAACGCAACGACGACGAATTTCCATCCAGCTAAAAGTGAAACAATCGCGGTAACGTCACCTGAAAAAATATAACAGACTATAATTAACGTGTGCTCAGTATTGGCAATGGATTTACTAGTTGTTGTTTATTGTCTATTAGGGTAATTTAGTCAATGCAATTTCTATAGCGCCGCTCACAGCCACGGTCATAGGCGCAGGAGGCGGAGGTCCAGAGGGCAAATCCCCCCCCCAATTTCGGGCGATTATGTTTTTTCGGGCATGCAGGCCGGGAAAATATTAAATAGACAATACTTGAAGTTCGACGCTCATTTAGACATTTACACCACAATATCTCTCAGTTCCAATTTGCCCGAAGCAAGTTAGATACTATCTCACAACCACCATGGATAAGAAATTCGTGAACAAAGTTCTGAATTCACGGTAGCATTTTGTAAATAATTTCGAAAATTGCAGCAAATTCACGAGCCGAAATTTACCCGAAAATTACCACAGTTCGTGCGGGTTCAAGCAGGGTCGTTGAGACAAATTCCTCGCCCCTATAGACAGAGCTTTTACGGGTCCCTAAACTATCTTAAGGCTAGAAATTTTATGAGGAAAATTAGAAAGAAATAGATATAATAGAAGTTCCGGCACGACTGGGAGCGCTTCTGAACGGTTCACCATATACCAAAGGTGCTATATAGATGAGGTATTTTATGGTATTTGATAAACTGCTTTTTGTACCTGATAGCGGTGTGTCTATCAGTTTTTGTTACCATTAAACGAATATAATAATAATAATAATAATAATAATAATAATAATAATAATAATAATAATAATAATAATAATAAATACGATACAATAACCTACAAATCATTATAAAATTATGAATTTATTCAGTTATTCATTTGAAGTTTAAACCGATTGTAGTGAAGACATAGACCTACATCACAACTTTGCAAATTGCATATTATAGGTCTAAGCCTAACATTACCGAGCCTGGGCCGCGAAAACTGACGGGCCCCTGGGTATTTGCCTCTTTGCCCCTTCTCCCTGGGTGCGGGTGTAAGAACAGAAACTCTGCTTTATGCAGAGACAGGGCGGATCCAGGGTGGGCATTCCGGCCATAACCCCCGCCCAATTTGACATTTGCACAGAGCGTGGGCCCTAATCACTGAATGTGACTTTTAAAAGGTTATAAGATTTGAAAGTAACGCAGTTGGCACGTTTTTCATAAATTTTGGGATAACTACCAAAAAAGGTCGTCAGAAAAATGTTCGGTCAATGCCACACTTTGACACCCCCTCCCCTTACACATTTGCCCCCTCGAAGCTTTCTGGATGTGTCACTGCATAGACCTATAGGTGCGCAACGTAATTTATTCCGGATATATTTTTTCGGGCAGAAGCAAAATCTTGCCCCCCATACTACTAAAATCTCCCCCTACGCCTATGGCCACGGCCATTCAGCAGCGCTCTCGGTGCGAGATCCTCGAGAGAAAATCTTTGTCTTAAGAGCGGAGAGGGATGTTGGTAGCGACCCAGAAAGAATTAGTATTGATTAAAGATTCATTTCCTCTCTTGCCCGCCGACAATATTGTGCTGCAGTTATTGTTGCACCGTGTTAAATTGTTAACCTAATTGTGCTTTATTAATAAGGCAATTTTACTTTGCTAATTATGAGGCTAAGCAAGAAATGATAGCAAACGTGTCCCAAAATTCCATGACTACTGTGAGACTAACATTGAGAATCTTAGCCATTGCATGAGTTGTATCGACGATTCGACGGTGCATGTGTTTTTCGACCGACCATAAAATAATTATCGCCTGTTGTCTCTGTAGACTCCTCTGCACGGATTAGAGAAATTCTATTCCATTTCGTATGTGTGGTACAATCTGCTGTGGACGATGGTAACGGTATTCGTTGGAACAGTGGCTTCTTTCCTTTTCAGTAAGATATAGCAGAGCTACCAACCACATTCACCGCAGATAGGTTCATAAATTTAAGTGCATACCATGCAACATCCTTTTGATGAGTTTGCTGGGATGCCTAAAGAGGCCTATTTTAAATATTAGTTAAGATAGATACTGCAATTGAAGGGCTTAGAGGCATACCAGGTATGTCGACATACCTGTGTCTTGCGAAACAGTATGTCAGCGTGTCCGGAAGACAGTAATCTATCTACCCTGTGAATTTTGCACAGATCTGAATATTTTTAGAGTCATTTCTCAAAACAACGTTATGTCGACAGAATATTATATTATTGTACCGCGACAAAACTCGACCATAGCTCTACTGCAATATCCCGGTATGACGACATACATTGGCTTGCATCCTTTCAAACTTTTTATTAAAGCCGATGCAAGAATGTTTGTTGACATAATACCATCTTCATGCTGAATCATGCACGATTCTCGACTGCGTAATAGAAACAGTTTGGTGCAAGAATAAGGTATGTTGACTTAATGACATATGCTATACCAGATGCCATGTGTGGCATTGCAGCTGCTAAAAGACACTTTGTCGACATAACCTGTTATTGCACCAGAAATTATGCCAATGACTGAGTGTTCGTGTTGCAATAACACGATTTGAAGCAAAATGTATAAAAAAAATAATAATAATTTCATCTTTCGCATTGCATAATTTGGTAATGTACCAATTTCGTTATCTAGAAACAATTTTAAGGTACATGATTATTGCTTAAAACAGCTTATGTCGTCAAATGGCTTAGATACAGCAGTTTGAAGTATTAAATCTTTGACGTCGTTTTCCCAAAACTCACGATCTCCGACATACCTCGCTATTGCTCCAAGCCCTTCAATTGTTATTGTTTTGAAATTGAACAGAAATATAATTATAATTAAAAAGAAGTTCTCGGACTAGATGTTTGAGACTCCGAGAAATGTATAGCCTAATGCTTTCATACTGATGCGGTTATTTGCTGAAGAGCATCTAGAACCTATTGAGTGGATCACACATTAATATGTACTTAGGGCCTATTTTTATTTATTTGTTGAAAATAGGCGATACAGGCTATTGGTTGATTTTGTTTCTTCACAGGAGATCGATCATTGGAAGAAGAAGTGGACGAGAAATTACTGATCAATTTTAGAAAGTGTTTCAAGTGGACAAGCGACTCAAAATCAGACGTCAGGACGTTGAAGATTTCTCACGTAAGCTGCGTTGAGAGCTACTTAGCCGGATGCGTTTTGTAAGTGGAAGGTGAAACTTTGCCTCTCAATGGTTCCGACTAGGCCTATTATAGCTATAATAGGCCTAGTCGGAACTAGGAATGAGCTCATTCGGAGAAATGTTTATTTTGATAAAATTAATATATAGAACTAATCATCTTCTTAATTAACTTTTACGATAATTGGGAACTATATTAAACACTTTTTATGATGGTTTTAAGAGCTTAAGGCTATAGGCAGTTTACCTTATTCAGTGTTGTGTTTTCCAATTCGGAGAGTAGACCTATTATCATGGACGGAGACTTAGGGGGAACCAGAGGGACCGTCCCCTCAATGTATGAGTTGGGGGAACCGTCCATGCATTGTTCCCCCTTTCAATCATTAAGTGCTAGGACATGTACACTCCACGAATTGGTGACGTTATAACGTTAGAAGAAGAGATCTTCGAACAAATGACACGAAATGACTAAAAAAAGATCATCAGCTATTTTGGCAGAGAAAATGGTATGTTTTTGAGGACATTTCGACCAAATGATAAATAAAGGTGGTCAACTTTTTCGACAGAGAAAATTGTATTTTTTCAGAAGACTTCGGATCCGGATGACTAAAAAAGGCCGTCAGAAATTTTGGTCGGCAAAAGGATGGAAAATTTCGGAGGCGACCCAGCCATTCGTCCGCCCAAAATCTCGCGTCCTTTCTTCTGTCACTCGTTCGTCCCCCGCAAGTTGTAGACCAAGTCTCCGCCCATGCCTATTATAGTAGTAGGAGATTATTTTATTTGCCTGATTGTGGAATAACAACGGTGTTTGAATTTGACTGAACAGGGTGAAATTGAAGCAGAAGCAACAGACCAGATAGCGGAACTTGCTGAACCGTGTCTACTGCCAACTAACAACCAGACATCGTCTACAAACATTCCATTAAAGCGTACAGACGACAAAATACTAAACAGACTATTGTGTGAATATCCAGAATAAGTAGGTAAATAGTCATGGGAGGAAATTGCCTTATTGTCATGTGGCAAGTGCTACAACTTACCAGTTCAACGGTCATAGACAGATTTATTTTAACCTGAGTTTATGCAATCGAAAGATTTACATAACTAAATAAAATTAAATAATAGACTAAATCAGGGGTTCTCAAACTTTATTTTTATTGTACCCCCAAGTAAAAATATCGAATGATGGCGTACCCCCAGCAAAGTGAGATCAGAAACAAAATGCCATTGCGATGTCTCGGGCAGTGACAACTAAAAGTTCATTTAATCAATGGTGACATCGTTTATTAGAGTCTAGGCCTAAGTCCCCATAAAGAGAGCAAAATCTAGTTTTGAATCATATAATCTTATCAACAATTTTAAAGTGAAAAATTGTTCTATAACCCTTAAGAAAGAGGAAAGAGCTAACGTATAGTACTGTGCACAGGCTTGTTCAGGCTAGCACAGATTTACAATATCTGGTTTAATATTTGTCAATTTCAAACGCAAATTTACCCCATGTTTGTTTTATATAGCAAGAATAGCTAACAGTTTCACCCAGATATAACGTGCTGAAAGGAATCCCAAAATTTAAAGCTCGACCAAAAGTTAATCATTTGGCCAATTCAGCTCTCTGCTATTTAAACTCTATATTATATTATATAGTCTTAGATATTCTGGCTTTGGTACTTTAAACCATTTATACACTAGGCGTATTTGTTTCAAAATTATAGTAATAGGCTTAAACATAAATATGTTGCATGCACTGCATTGTATGTGAGTCTATTTATATGATGTGAAAGAAAGAAATGAAGGTGCTGTTATACATTGTAGGTTGCGAAGTTAAAATCATTGCCAATCAAAGACAATTGGACGCAAAGTCCATGAACTCAAAAAAAAGTTATTTTCTGGAATTTTTTGCGTACCCCTTACTGGCACCTGGCGTACCCCTAGGGGTACGCGTACCACAGTTTGAGAACCCCTGGACTAAATGGAATGACAAAACTGGTGTTGAACTATTTTTATTTAAGAATAGATACCACAAAAAGATGTCCGATCTTGCGAAAGTCACACTTGGCGTTAAGAGGATTGACAATCAGTGCAATACAGATCATTCGTCATTGCATCTTTCTCTATCTCTATCCGTTAAATTCATATAGCGCTCCATCAAAAGAACTATTCAGAGGCACTCCAAACCCAGACACGCCTAAAAAGGAAAGTCCTATGTTGTTGATAGAGCGAATTAGGCCAGTCCCGAGGAAGGAAATGCATGTCACAGGGGAGGCTGTTTCAGACATATGACGCTGCGAGTCTTGTAAAAAGTATCTGATGGTCTACCGAATCGAAGGCAAGGTCCATATCAAGAAGGGCAAATGATGCCACCCTTCCCCAGTCCATAGCCTTATGGGTATTTGCCATGGGACTAATACGAATGTGGAGTGTGTATCGGTAGAATCACCTCTGCGGAAGTCAGATTATATATCAGAGCAGCCACAGGTCTTGGCCGCCAGTAAATAACGAGCATAGGCCTACACAGTTGCAGTAAAGTCATCCCTCACTTCCCCTAATTCGTAAATGATCTAATGCAATAGTACTTGATTCTGGACTTGCACTCAGGTTGACGAAGACGAAAACGAAGAGGAAGTGGAAGAGGAAGAAGAAGAAACAAAAGAAGAAGAAGAAGAAGAAGAAGAAGATGATGATGATGATGATGATGATGATGATGATGATGATGATGATGATGAAGTGGGAGAGGGAGAGGATGAGGAAGAAGAAGAATGATGTATTGATTGATTTCAAACAACATTTACAAATCTGGGACAATATAAGTGTCACAAATGCCTGCATAAAAGATTATATTGATTCTGCAGCAGAGTTGCTTCATGACTCGTCTTATTTCTATTATTCCCTGAACTGATTGATCTGGGCGTATAATAATTTGCTTCTATCTCAAAACCATTATCGATTCAGGGACCACGCGTCATCTGCTATAAGCGTGTCAGACTAATCTATTGAATTCGTGTTGAAAACCATTTTCCTTAACACTCGTCTCAGTTTTAATTATATCGAAATTTATTGCTTGACATCCACTAAGCTGACTTAAATACGCGACGCATACCCGTCACACAGAGCGAAGATGATTCGATACAGTCGTTGTTTCGGTTGGCTGAATCGGACCCTAATTCGCATGAACAGAGCTTTTATGACGTTAAGCAGGGTGTGTTAGTACGACATTGGAGAAATAAATGGACGTTGAAAGGCATGGAGGTAACTCAAATTGTTGTACCGTTGTCGTTACGAAGTAGGATGTTGTATGCTGCACATGACATTCTTTCAAGTGGTCACTTAGGCATTCAGAAAACGACGGATAGGCCTAGATTGCTGCGACATTTTTGGTGTCCTGGTGTGTTTGCGGCAGTGAGGGAATATTGTAGACATGCGATATATGCCAAAGACTTGGTAAAGGTACGGTGAAGGTTTGTGCCCCGTTGATTAATTT
Organism: Lumbricus terrestris; assembly: GCA_949752735.1. Classification (NCBI taxonomy): domain Eukaryota; kingdom Metazoa; phylum Annelida; class Clitellata; order Crassiclitellata; family Lumbricidae; genus Lumbricus; species Lumbricus terrestris. The sequence continues at coordinate 43,405,225 of OX457042.1, forward strand.
ACCGGTGGTGTCTAAACCGTGGTCAAGGTTGGCTGTAGATGTGGTAGGCCCTTTGACAACATGTTCGAAGTCCGGTAACTGGTTCATTTTGACAGTGATGGCTTTAGCGGCGAACTATGGGCTAGCATTTCCGTTGAAATCCCATTCTGCGCAGGAAGTGGCAAAGGCGTTGATTTCTGTGTTTGCAATGTTTGGGTTTCCGAATGAGTTGCTGTCTGATTGTGGTACGGTGTTTATGTCACAACTGATGCAAAAATATTTTGAATGAGTGTCAAGTGATGCAACTGAAGACGAGTCCGTATCATCCGGAAGCGAATGTGTGTCTGGAGAGATTCCATCGGACGTTGAAGGACATGGTCAATGCGATCATTGAAGACAGTCGTCCGGAATGGGACAAAGTCCTTCCGTGGATCTTATTTGCGTACAGGGAAGTACCGGTACAAGGTTTGGGATTTTCGGCGTTTGACTTGACGTTTGGTCGAGATGTGAAAGGCCCACTGCAATTACTTGAGAACACTTGGTTGCATGATGAATGGGTGAATGACTTGAAGAATGAGAGTTTAATGGATTTTGTGTTGGATTTGAGGGAGAGAATTCGCAAGTCGATGGAATTGGTGAATGCAAATGAATTGATGGAAAATCACAGGCGAAGGAAATGTATGACAGGAGGACGTGGAAAGTGATTTTTGAAGAAAGCGAGGTGTTGCCGACATTTATTGGTAAGCCGCTACGGGGAAATACTGTCGCCGTTCTAGTGTCGCAAGCTCCTTTGTCGTCCGTTCAAATGTTCAAACGTTCAAATATCACAGTTACTAGTAGGGTCAATCTACGAAATAACTTCGGTGGACCCCACAAAAATTGCAAGAAAACGTTCTATGCTGATTTTCTGGTGTCTTAGGTCTGGTCATCAACATACTAAAAGTTACAAGAAATCGGACAACAGCAAGTGGTCTAATTTTGGCGAGGAAAAAACGATGGCCGCCAAATGGGCTAGACTTGGAATCTGGAAATGACACTGTTAGAAGCAAATCATGCAAAAATTTGCTAGCATGCTTTTCTAGACTAATTTTACCCTACTGAGAAGGAAAATCGCGGTTAGGAAGCTTGATTTTTAGTGGTTGCATGGAAAAACAAGATGGCGGCCAAAATGTAGTCTATAATTGCTTCAAAAGGTTGTACAGTCGGGTCAATCTACGAAATGACACAAAAAATTGTAGGAAGGCGTTTTATGCTGATTTTCTGGTGTCTTATGTCTGGTGATGAACATACTAAAGTTACAAGAAATCTGACCACGGTAAGTAGTCCAATTTTGGCGGGGAAAAGTTTTCCGCCAATTGGACCAGGCCTGGAATCTGGAAATGACACTGTCAGAAGCAAATCATGTAACAATTTGCTGACATGCTTTTCTAGACTAATTTGACTCTCCTGATAACAAAAATGGTGGTTGGCAGGTTTAATTTCTGGCGGTTGCATGAGAAAACAAGATGGCGACAAAATGGTGGCCTATATATAATTGCTTCAAAAGGTTGTATAGTCGGGTCTTGTATTGGACACGATTTTGTAATTTAAATTAAGATTTTAGGTTTCTAGGCATGCAATGGAATCAAAGACACATATGCAGCACTGGAAGAAAATCAAAATGGCGGAAAAAAGGCGGCCAGAATATTGAAACTGATATAAGGGAAGTAATGCCTGCAATTGAAACATTATTTCAGACTCCAACCTGGCAATTTGGAGGTCCAGGAACGCAATGGAATCAGCTTCGCAGATGTAACACTGTAAGAAAATTAATTAGTAATGGAAAATTGATTGGTCGGAGTAATGTTTTCACGGATGTGGTGTAATGTAAATCTTCGAAAATTTCTCACAAAAGCCACGTCAGGAAGACCAGCTTATTCACCGGCGCCAGATAGGCGTCTACGTCTACGCCAAGTCCGACCGCATATAAGGATAAGGAACCTGAACAAGTTCCTGACTCGCAATTCCTCATGCGCTTTGGCGTGGAACTCCGATTCAGTGTCCTTGCTATTAGTCGTCCTTGCTATTAGTCGTCCTTGCTATTAGTCGTCAGCGCTTCTGTGTAGGAATCGTGAAGCGGAACTATACTAAGTGCTCATACGTACATGTATGCGTACGTACTGGCTCCTCTTAAAATGTGGCTTCCAGGTATCTGCATTCTTTGCCAGCGCTTAAGGCTGCTCCCAGTGTCTTACTTTGACTTATTCGCTTTTAAAATTTGGAGTAGCCTAAGTCTAGGTTGGTTTGCTCACTATTTCTCCCAGACAAAGACACCCGAAACTAATTAATTATCAACAATGCTATACAAGGAGTATGAACTAGAAATGGAGGCTATAGGAAACTAAAGATTAATAAATAACTCTTCAATCATACCTATAACAACCGTTCGTTCTCTGTGGTTGGTTCAACAACCTGGAATGGGCTTCCCTTGACTATGCGACACCTCCCAAACTGTTCTCAATTTCACAAACTGTTGAAAACTGGTTTTTTCGCTTGATCTCGGCCGGCAGCGCCCTTGAAAGGGCGCTATATAAATTCTGATTGATTGATTGAACCGACAGAAGAGAAGTAGGCCTAGGCCTATTCTGTCTGTCACAATTGATCAAATAAACAAAAATGAGCTACAATATACCACTAATTACATGGGCGAAGTTTGGTTTCCGTTCTTGGAGGGGCTAACTTATGAGTCTACCCCTTCTTGGGGGGGAGCTAAACCCGGGAAAAGATACCGTTTACATGGTAAAAAACTGAATCTGGGTCTTCTTGGGGGCTTAGCCCCCTAGCCCCTGATAAACTCCGCCCATGACTGATTACGATTTTACAATTTTGCACGAAAGGAAGCGTGCAGGAGAAGTGAATGCAGTGACTCACTACAACTAATGCGATGAGCCAAAATATTGTTTCTAAAGATAGAAACCAATGACAAAGCATGGATAACGAGACATCCATGAAGGATTATCATTATTATGTTTCTTGCTTCATCTTTAGACGATAGTAATATTATGCAGAAATTTTCGAAGAGGCGCGCGCCGATATTTCAGAAAGCGTCGTTTAATAAAGGAAAATAATCGTCTCTACTAAGTTAAGTTAAGAGGTTCTTCAAGACAATTTCTGCAAACAAGCGTCATGGGTTCCTGTGTGACCAAACACAAGCGAACCGATAACGAAAGTGAACATAGACGCCAGCAACATACCGGTAGGTTTCAATTTTGCACAGCTCGCAAAAGAGGTAGCCTAAGATGACAGAAATCATGTAACTCACATTCAAATAGAAAATGATGTAGCCGCTTCAAATTTTATGCTCGTTTCGATAGCAACGGAGTTTTAGTTTGGAGATAATTGCTATGAGGATTTTCTGATTAAGCACAAATTTCTAATGACCAAATGTAGGTCGATGGCACTGTACAGTTGTGAATTCCAAAATACTGGTCCAAAGATGCTAGCAGGCCTACTGTATCGTCCGATCTTAGTGCGCGTGCGATGCTGATCATTAGGGTGTCCGACTTTGAGGTTATGCTAAGTCTCACCAGCCAAAAAGTATCATTGGTGGAAAATAACTTAAGGTAAAAAATTTCTATTTTTTCAAGGGCATTTAGGAGTCCCCCTAAGGGCTATAAGATATCAAAAAATGCATTGTGGTCTGCCGCTATCATTATCAATATCACTAATACATTATTTCATGAACTTGGGGGTTTTTGCAGCCCAACACCATTTTCATTATAAATAAGTGCACCACACATATTTATGCATATGCTATAATATATATATATATATATAATATATATATCAAATCAAATCAAATCAAATCAAATTTTATTGATATATATATTAAAGACATGTATAAAAGGCGTTGAAAAGCATCACCTCAAAGATAGTACAAGTTCTCATATAGATGGCCTATTAACCAAAATTTGTAAGTGCTTCAGTTTTACTGTGAATTGCCATGACAATAAAATTGACCAATATTTTGTAATATATAAAATATGTAACCGTTAACCCATATTTGCATTATGTACATGTAACAGACTGTAGTGAAAAGGAAATATCAGTCTGAAATATCGTTTTGCACACTTAACGAAATGGCTGCTCCATACATGCAAACCCACGAGACAGCAGTTCCGCAGGAAATTTTATATATAATTATATATATATACAGGGGAGGGAAGGGGAGGGGAGGGGAAGGTAGGGGAGGGGAGAAAAAGGCGAGGGGAGGAAGGGGAGGGGAAAGGGAGGGATGGGGAAGGGCAAAGGGGAGGGGACGTAGGAAGGGAGAGTTGGACACTGGACAGTCTTTTCAGCCACAGCAACACGTGGCCGGGTACAGCTAGTATTATATATTAGTGTGTGCTTTTGTAGGTGCATTACAGATTAGGCCAAGTAACTATCGTGGTGCGTTTCTGACGAGTCGTCAGACAAGTCAAGAGTGTAATAGGTGTTTAGTCACGCAGGCGCCCATGATGCTTGTTTGCAGAAATTGTGTGGTTATACTAGGATATGTATAGGTATTATTGATTAATAGCATCAGAGGTTATTTTAAGAAATTTTCTCAACTGCACATAAATGACGTATTTTGAGATTGGACATAAGAAAGTCCTTGACCAGGGATTGTCCCCCAAAGCTGAAGCAGCTTTTGGTGAGCGCTCGTTAATAAGCTGGTGCTTTGCGCTTGGCCTTCGACTGGAGCTTAATTTAGATGTTTGAATATTAAGATTTTCCGACTTTATAAAAATTCATATTAAAGATCAAATCAATTGTTATGACAATGTTTGACTCAACGTTCATCATGGCAAAATCTCCAAATGAATTAGCGAATGAAATCAGCGAGACGCTCTTAGACGTTTACACTTAATCGACTAGAGATCCCTTAAAGATCCCTTACAGATCCTCTGCTGTCGCTGGAATTAGAAATATATCTCAGAAAGATTGTTAAGTGTAATAAAATTCAATGGTCCTATGTTCCTGGACACTTCCAAAGTTTCGCTTGTGGGCCTATGTAAGGGTAGGCCTACGTCTAAATGGGTGTCACGACAACTCGTCTACCGACAACTCGTCTAACGACAAGTGGTCTCCGGACAATTCGTCTACGACAACTGGTCTACAGACAACTGATCCAGCGCTTGAGAAATGGAAGCTGGATGAACGTTTTTACAGGTGAAATGGAGGTTGGATTGATGAAAAAACGTAAGAGAAATTAAATCTATGAGAAATAAAAGCTGGATGAAAGTATTTCTCGATCTGAAATAGAAGCTGGATTGATGAAAAACGCTTAAGTAATGGAAGCTGGATAAGGGTATTATTTTATATCTGAAATAGAAGCTGGATTGACGAAAATAACGGGTGAGAAATAGAAGCTGGATGAAGGTATTTTTAGATCTGAAGTAGAAGCTGGATGCATGTCGAAATACATGAATAAAATCATCGATCCAGCTTCCATTTAAGCTAAGAAACCATTTTCATAAATCCAGCTTCTATTTCATCAATACTATTCGTCTGTAGACCAGTTGTCGTTAGACCAATTGTCCGGAGACGAGTTGTCGGTAGACGAGTTGTCGGTAGACCAGTTGTTGTCGTGGAACCGTCTAAATGTTGCTTTTCTGCTCTGAAACCCTGGTCATTAAGATCAACATGATATTGTTTTGCTAAAGCTAAAGCTAGCAGACAAGATGAGATATTTCCCCAAGAAATAAAATCTTTGAGCTAATTTCAAATTTTGTATAAAATATAACCCACTAACTGCAAAATACGATGTAAGACCGATAAATATCATTAACAAACCTCCGAAATGGTCATTTGTGACACAGGGGCTCAAAACCCGTCACATGTCGGATTTTGACCTTTTGATTTAGTCATATGCTTCAATGACCATGCTCCAAAATGCATTTAACACAATGAAATTATCTTTTTTCTAACAAAAGTTGTGCTCGCTTGATTCTTTCATTAGTTTATAGTGAAAAAATAAAATAAAAAGTTATTAAATATTCGTGTCATCCAAGTCTACTGAATCCACTAAGTTATTATTCTGAAAATTTTCTGGGCATTAGAGGCATACATTTTGAATCAGATAACCTAAACGGCATCAAAATCGGTTCACTACTTCGCAAATTAGGGCGAATTCACAGTCATATACTGAATTGAAGAGTAAACTGCATTCTTTACCCCTCTCGCCTATTTCGGCGTCTAGCGCAATATCTAGGAAGCGTCAAACGACGGGTTTCGAGCCCCTGCGTCACATTTTTGATCGATAGGCCTATACTGACACCCACATCAACACGAATATGTACTGTGTAGGCTAACAGCAGTTTCAACTAGGAGCCTCGTCACTGATCTGCATGTAATTAAAATATTTTACCACACCATGACTTGGCTTAGGGTACGGCTGCTGGAAATTTTATATGCAACAAGCTCTGGTGTCATTCATTCATGAGAACCAGAATGTGTTTGAACGTAGCCGCATATCTGGTCCTGGCTTTGTGGAAACGAACGAGCGACCGAAGGACAATAATTTCCAATGCACGAGCACCTAGCTGGGTAGGGGTTTTGGAAGGTGATGTACCAATCCCATTTTCGAATTTTGTTTAATTTCCACACTGCACTGGTGGTATTCTAAGTTGTAATTTAGCGAGGTTGCTCATCATTTCAGTGCTGATAGTCATGGATTAGGACTTTAATAAGTGTCCCGTCCCATTGTTTAAATATTTTTTACAACATTATAATGGCAAATTTTAGACTGTGATCTTAAAAAAAATTGCTCACAAATTTCCTTATTGTTTAATTTTTCATTTGCACGCTGTTAATCTGGCATTTAAAGCTGTCATTTGAAAAAATTACTCATAGTTTTCTTTTCTCGTCAATTGTTTGGGAAAAAAGTCATTTGCCCACTGTTGCAATAGCATTTTAGGCTGTTATCTTGACAAATTCAATCATAATTTGGTACTCAGAGACGTGGTTTAAGACTTGAATAATTCGCCCTACCTGTATCTTAATTTGTTTTTAAATTTACACAACGTAATGGTGGCAGTTTAGGCTGTCATCTGTATCAAAATTGATAATTATAATTATGGACAAGCATTGGATAACACCGTAGAAATCTATAATAATGTTTGTGATAATATTTCTGAAATATTTGGGGATATAAGATGGGATCACATAAACTCAAAAAGGTTGCGTGTTATATTGGGATACATGGAGAATTTTGAAGAAAATTTGAGTATTCCTATGCATTGACCTACAATCCTACATCATGTATGTATGTATTGGAAAGCCTGTGTGGCTGAAAGGCTAGCCCGGTCTGGATGTCTGCATGATTAATTCTTTTCTTTTCATCGCCTGTCTCCAGTTAGATACTTGGGTTTTTATATTATAGTAGACTATTAATTTTTGCTTTATGCGTCTGACTGTCGGCGTCCTTTCTTGCTTCAGCTTGTCAGAGCAAGCGGCAAAAGCAGGAGAAAGTAGACTACGATCGATGGCCAAGAAATTGTCATTATGGTATGACTCCGGCCTTTACAACTTTATCAGGATATCAACCTACAGCAGGCCTTGAATCTGCATCCGCCCATATATTTAGCCTACTGCAAATTCTTCTGTCTGCAGCCTATGTGCAATTTTTGGCAGAACCTTGTCTTCGATGGTTCCACGACAACTGGTCTACCGACAACTCGTCTACCGACAACTCAGGACAATTGGTCTAACGACAACTGGTCTACAGACGAATAGTATTGATGAAATAGAAGCTGGATTTATGAAAATGGTTTTTTAGCTTAAATGGAGGCTGGATTGATGATTTTATTCATGTATTTCGACATGCATCCAGCTTCTACTTCAGATCTAAAAATATCTTCATCCAGCTTCTATTTCTCACTCGTTATTTTAGTCAATCCGGCTTCTATTTCAGATATAAAAATACCCTCATTCAGCTTCCGTTACTTAAGCGTTTTTTCATCAATCTAACTTCTATTTCAGATCAAGAAATACTTTCATCCAGCTTTTATTTCTCATGTGTTATTTTCGTCAATCCAGCTTCTATTTCACCTGCAAAAGAGCCATCAACCAGAATTCATATCTCTTGCGTTTTTTCATCAATCCAACCTTCATTTCACCTGTAAAAACTTTCATCCAGCTTCCATTTATCAAGCGCTGGATCAGTTGTCTGTAGACCAGTTGTCGTAGACGAATTGTCCGGGGACCACTTGTCGTTAGACGAGTTGTCGGTGTCACGAGTTGTCGTGACACCGTCTTCGATTACATCACCCATTTTCCCCGCTCTTACTTCATGCACACGAGTGACCTTCGCCGTATCGGTCTAATGCTTGACTTGAAAACTGCATGTAATCACCATATCTATTATATTTCACGCCAAATTTCAACAGGCCTGCTCTTTTCATGAACATGAATATCACAAAAATAAACCACCTCAAAGATGTTCACTTTGGGCTGTTACTATCATGTTTGTGTCCAACTTTTTACCACTAACTTCTCGTCGGTTCACGCAACTAGGCAAAAAGTAACTGCACAAGATTTGATTTTCAACTGCACAAATCTCTTTCCCAACTACACACTTTGTGTCCAGCTGCACGTTAAAATAACCCCTGAATAGCATGAGTATCTAGACTGACTTTTCTTAAGAGCATGGCCTCAAATCTTATGTTCAATTTTGATGACGACACTTAGCTTAGTATTGGGCCCTCTCAAGCCCACACAATCCCAATCGAACTATTTAAAATCTCAGCTTGGGTTTCTGCTAACTACCTTACCGTAAGTAGTTCAATAGATTAAGAAATGACCATTTGCCGCCTTCAGCACCAAACCACTCCTCTTCTAAACCTAACAAAACCTGAGTTGATTCTCTAAATATTCTCTTGCAATGCGACTTCAATCTCTCAACCACATCGCTCATAACCCAGCATTTTGCTCTTTAAAAAACTGCTATCAGAAAAACTGGAACCCACAATTTTTCTTCCTATTCTATCCATGACGTTGCCAAAACCTATTATCTAATCCACCATAATCATAATGCCCTCCATCGTCAAGAGGTTTTGCCCTAACGACTGGACAAGCTCATAAATTGAGCCAAATGCCTAGGTTGCCTCGAATAATAATTCTTTCCATTAGTATATGATCTACGTATTATAGCCGATAGCCTACTATGGATCAAATTATTCGTTTAAGAAAACAAAACTCGGTTGCTGTTTCAACACCGGACACCCACTGTTTCCCGATCGCCTCTTTGGATCTTCCCCTCTGTCGCAATTAGTTTTTACCCATTATTAGGCTACCTATTCTTCCCGGTGGTCCTATATAGTCGCCCGTCTCCTCCGTATTTTGGTTGGGCTGTCTTTGGGCTGTCGATCGTTGTGATTGCGCACACCATTCATCTGAGCCTTTTTCCATAATTTCTTATCCCATCTCGGTTCCACCCAATCATCCCGTGTCTTGTTCAACTCTCACGTCCCCTATATATAGTGCCTGTCTTTATTTCTCGGCCCATTGCTGCCATTCTCAGCTTTTCTCCATTTAGTTTCATCCCTCCATGCCCTTCCCTTTCCCGTCATCTCCTTCCCCGCCAGTTCTTTCTGGCAAGGTGTTTTCTCTTCATCTTCCAAACCTTTCCCATCTGAAGACTATTGCGACACTCACGGTCTCCGTAGCAACGGTTTCCATGGCTTCGGAAGTTCGGACCTGTTGACAAATTTGTCGATTCAGGAGAGTAATCCTACAGAAACTACTATCGGACTACTCTGGATGACTCATCGTTTCAGCGATATAGATTATTTCTTCATTATTTGTAATTGTAAATAAAAGTTGCATTGGCGACAATTTTTCTTGCATAAAAATAAGTTGAATTGATGAAAAAATTCTTGCGTAATAATTCTTATGTAAACAAAAGATTGACCATTAAAAATAATTCTTGCTTGAATAAAAATTTACCTGACGATAGGCCTAGTATAAAGAACATTGGCGCTAAACTGCCAGGTATAAAAACAATTTATGGCACTAAAACGATAAAAAATCTGAAAAATCAAATTAGCCTACACTAACGAGTCTGATAATATTTGCTGTACACTCCTGGGATCAGCGACATGTAGTAAAGTTGCCATGGAAACCGTTGCTACAGAGACCGTGAGTGAGTGTGTTTTGTCGGCTTCCATCTACAATTCTACATGTAAGAAGCGTTGAGTGTTGGTCAACACTGAAGCAGCCAAACGACGCCGCGTTAATAGGATTGTAAATTTTTAAGTGAGGCTCCTCAGAAAATACTGGCCCGGTGTAAAGGTTTCAGATTACCCCCTCCTAAACATTACCCCCCTGCAAACTGTAAATTGCATCAATCATCGCATTTATTGCACTAAAAATATCCAAAAATTCATCCCGCTTCTTGTTTTGGTCTGAAGATTTTCATCCGTCATCCCACTTCGTGGTTTGTTATCAATATTTTCATCTGAAACTAAAATACTATTCGCCGCTGAAGTTTACATGGAGAAAATGGCTTCGAGGCTATTATTTTTTTCGGTTCAAAATATTGATAGCAAACCACGAAGTGGGATGAAGGATGAAAATCTTCAGACCAAAACAGGAAGCGGGATGATTTTTCTGATTTTTTTAGTGCAATAAATGCGACGATTGACGCAAATCTAGTTTCAGGGGGGTAATCTGAAACCGGTTTCAAGTTACCGGGGGGTAATGTTTAGGAGGGGGTAATTTGAAACCTTTACACCGGGTCGCGTCGGCATAATTTTGCAGTTTTTAACCGTTCCTCTATCGGTCGGTTAATTGGATTTTTTTTTATTTGAGGTTTGAGGGTTGGCCGTCTGTCTCAGATTCGCTCCTCTAACCCTAGACTGGACACTGTACGAGCGTACGTGTTTCTATGTATAAGTGTGTGCTGCGTAAGTCATCATCATCAATATCCATAGGCCCAGTGCCCGTAGGAGTCCAACGCCACTCTCTGTCTGAGTCTGTCTCGCGTCATGTTACCCAGCTTCTCACCGGTCCGGTCAGCAGGTCTGCTCCATACCATTAACACCTTGAAGCAGCTGGACCACCTTGTCTGATTGAAGAGAATATTGGGAGAGAGGGATGAAGAACAACCTGGGTCAATGCCCGTATGTGTCCCATGCTCTCTCCTCCGACTCTCTCAACCGGTCTGTCCTGACCAACCTGTGCATGTCTGCTCCACATCATGACACCTTGGAGCATCTGGGTCGCTCTGTCACTTGTGTCGTGGTTTTTGCGGATTTCAATCGTCTTGATCTTTTACTGCCAGCGTATCGCCACCCATCTGGCAAACCTTCCTCCTTTTGTCCGGGCTTAGGACCGGCACAGGGACGTTGTTGGTTCCCTGTGGCGGAGGATGGATGCAGTTTAACGTCGTACCCAGGACGTGCGTAAGTATGTGTTTGTATTTGATTGTGCGTGCTGCGTAAGTATGTGTTTGTATTTGATTGTGCGTGCTGCGTAAGTAAGCTTATGTGTTTGTATTTGATTGTGTGTGCTGCGTAAGTATGTGTTTGTATTTGATTGTGTGTGCTGCGTAAGTATGTGTTTGTATTTGATTGTGTGTGCTGCGTAAGTATGTGTTTGTATTTGATTGTGTGTGCTGCGTAAGTATGTGTTTGTATTTGATTGTGTGTGTGTGTGTGTGTCTGTAAGTGTAAGTGTGTCTTAATGTGTAATGCGTATGTGTGTATATTAAATATACACACATACACACGCATTACACATTAAGACACACTTACACATAAAAATTTCATGGGGAAAAAATTTGTTACATAACTATGTAGTCTACGTTTGTATGTATGCGCAAGTGTTTGTATATAGGCCTATAGCCTACATGCATAAGTTTGCATAACTTATAGCAATATCCATCAGGGACATAAGTTTCTCATTTACGTGTAATCTACTTTGAACAAGGATGGCTTAACGCTAAGGATATCTTGCTATGAAACAAAATTCTGTAATCATTAATTATTAAGCGGTGATCATCTTATGGAATGTTTCAGATTTTTATGAACAGACGAAGGAGAGAAACGCAATCATTAGAAATAACCGACATTATCTATTGGAGAAAATTAAAACGAATTCTAGTGATTCTTTGTTTTTCGGCAAGTGCATAACGGCCGAGCAGTATCTAGTCATTGAACATCATCGTACTCAACTGGGTAAGAAAAATGAACTCCTGCATGCTGTGAGATCAATCGACGACAATAAGTTTCCAGGATTCCTTCGAGGAATAGAATCAAATCCTGTGGTGAGGATAATCAGAAACGGTGGAGGTAAACAAAATAGATCTTATCTTAAGCGTCAAGATTGACATTCCTAGATTGCACATTCAGGCCAATAACTATTATATTTACAAAGTAGGCTTGTGCCTCTTTAATAGCTAGGTTGTATCAAGATTACTGCGTGACCATCAGATGTTTTCGTGTTATTTCATTCTAGGGTATAATATTATCATAGTAAATGTAAAATGTAATCGCATATTTATATAGCGGCTGTGTTATGGCTTCGACCCTGAGGGTGATATCCTTCACCACCGCTACTCCACGTTTATATTGCGACCGAGCCACCCGCAGTAAAGATCCGAGAAATTAATCTCTGATAAACCGACCGACCGGGAACGAACCCGGGCCGCCGGCGTGGCGAGCGGGCTACCAACCCACTCGGCCAGTGAGTAGGCCTAAGCGGGTAAATCATTTTGACAATATATTTATATCAGTGGGTCCCAACTAGGGAATGTTATCCCGGGGCATTTGCTCAATCCTGGGATTCCGGGATTATAAATGAGTCAATCCCGGGATCCCGGTATCCCGGGATTGGCTTATAGTGGCAATTAAATTTTTTCTTAGATGTAGTATAACAGCAGACCAAATACGGTAAAGCTTAATTTGTCTTTGGTACTTCAACCGCGATCAATATTATGACTCACGGCACGGGCTTAGTCGGTGGTCACTGGCAGCAGCAGGGTTTGTTTGAAACTTGATAGTGATAGGCCTACGTCCGGTGGCTTCTATTGACAATAAACAACCAAGCGAGACCCCTCTCTCCTTACCCGCCCTGGCCTGGCCAGCGTGTCTCTCCTTTGACATAGATTGCCGTGAGTTGAGCTCATTTCAGATTCCCCCGTCTTTAACTAAACTTAAGTTGCGATCACTCTGAACGACGGCCCGAATTAGGTCAGACGATACGAGGTGACCAATGCACCGACTGACCACAGCGCGAGGAACACAACAAGGTAGCAGGCTAACCAAGATTCGCCTTGAGTGACTGATCTTGCAGGCTAGCCTAGCTGCAGTCCTCTGATATTAAGGCAGCAAGCCCGTCTGTATGCTGTCCAGATCCTTTCATTCACAAGTCGGCGCAATTATACGGGCGGGGTGTCATCAACACGCATCAATCGGAGTTAGGCGCTGTGATGCCGCCGACCTAGTCGGTCAGCTCTGTTAGCATCTGACGTTTGTTTATGTTCTATCAGTCAACTGAACGGTGTGTGATTAGTGTGAGGAGGACTCTATAGTCTGTATTCATGAACCAAACATGGAATGGGAGGGGCAAACCCAAATCCGCTGCCTGATCACTGAGAAATGCCTACCCCTCTGGGGTTTCTGCTGGCCGCCAGCTTACCTTCACTATAGGGCGTCTGCTTATCTGTCGTTTTGGCGTCTGTTGACCAAGGAATTGTTGCAAAATAGGTAAAATGTTATTTTTAAATCCGAATTTTTTGTAATCCCGAAAAACTGGAGTCCATATTTGTCAATCCCGGGATTACGGGATTGAAATATGTCCGAGATTCCCGGGATCCCGAGATTCGGGATCCCGGGATTACATTCCCTAGTCCCAACCCGTGGCCCGCGGGTCAAAAGTAGTCCGCCATGCCACAAAAAGGTAATCAACCTCTCAAAGAATTATCCAAAATATGTGCAAAAATTTATAATGTTGGCACGATAGAATACACAATTATTTTCTATTGCAGATTATTTTATTTGAACGTCTATAAATAACATCAAACAATCTATGTTGATTTATTTTCAACGATTTAATCGGCTTTTAGTAAAAAAAAAGCATAAAATAAACCGATGAATGTATCAGATTCGCTCAATACTATTATTTTTGTTTTCTCCAAGTTGTAAATTCTAACTCTTAGTAGCCTTTCACGTTGTCCAACTAAGACGAAGTGGCTGTAAAGTTAAGAAAAAAGGTTGGGAACCAACTTCTCGGTTGACACCGTTACAAGGTTTATTGATATCGGTAGCCTATTATGCGAAACCCTATGAAGTAAGCAATAACTATATATTAGGATAGTCTACTTTCAGGATTAAATGTGTCTCAAACAACCATTCTTTCACACTTGTCATGGAGACTATAATATGAAAGGAAAGGAAATTCCCATTTAAGACACGCTAACTGTGGTTGATGAAGAAAGCTTGTGTATGAAGCGACCGAGGAAGGTTGAAGACAAGACTTGAGGTTGAATAAACACCGAGATGACTTGCAATGCTTAATGCATTACATAGGCTACAGTAATTCTAAACTTTTTTAACAGTGCAATACTTAGATCAGGGTGTTTCGTGGTTAAGCGTATTCGCCTCACACTTGATCCTGATATAGTTAGGCCTTCTGCGGCATCTGTCTTCTTACCAGCAATTTATTCCAACCGATTTAAAAAATAGCTGTGGCTATGTGCTTTTTCCAAAAATTATATTCACTGCGTTATTCACCACCAAAAATTATATGATTCTACAAACAGTTTTTTGAAGACCCATCTTACTTGGGATTTTGAGGTGGATCCAGAAAATGTGATCGCTGCAACTAGACCTACCTGATCAACTGATCAGTAAGCCAAGGAAAATTGCTTTGCGAAACATTTTTGGACTTATTATGATAGTGTTCATTTTGAGATAGGCCTATAGGTATTTGACACAAAGTGTTTAAGAGTCAAAGAGAAGAGAAGACTCTAATGTAAGCTAAAGAGGCAGTCCTAGAACTGAAATGTCAGCAAAAAGAAGTCACTAAACTTCGGTAGGCCTATATAAGGGTGGGTGACCAGCAGCGTTCTTTGTCACCTAGGTATAATCTTCCCACCGACACTGCGGACACTGCGATGATTAATACCGAAGAAACTACATGTAGTGGGCACTAGTGAAGTAGAAACTCGAAAATAAATTCTGTTCTGGCGCGGATTTGACACGTGGTTCATTATCAAGCCCGATGACCACCGGATTTTCTTAAAGAGTTAGATATACAAAAGCTAAAAGCAATTTTTTTGGCAATCCGTGACTCTCTTTTAATATATTTAATAGCACTGCAAAATAACACTTAAGAATAACTAAGATACTTATTGGACTTTTTCTGTTTTAGTGGTAATAAAAGGGATTGTTAAAAATTATGGTGCGACGCGCGCAATGTTCAAGGATCCACATCTGTTTTACCAAAGAATCAACGACATTCAAAACAGAAATAATAGAAGACCAGATCAAAGTGACCAGTTCATGAGTCAGCTGAACGAGGAAGACATAGAAATCATCAACACCCAACTGGATGGACGGACTGTGGTCGTCTGGATCTGGTGTCGATCACAACAAGCCATACAGAATATTCAGATGTTGTATGAATCGAATCAGCTGGCTGATGTTTTGTTTGGTTTCGATAATATTCGACAATCTACGACTGAGGTCTTCCAATTAAATGTAGTCAGCATTGACAGCAACGAATTCAGGAAAACAGTTGGCAAGTTCTTGGCATTGTAGACAACTTTTGATAGGCTAACGTTTACGCGCGGGTGGCGCTGAATGGTTGTTGTGTGGCGCCACACTTTTGCAATTAAAATGCACTTTGTGAGCAAATACGCTTTGCAGAGAAAATGGATCGAATAATCACTTGCTGATGTTGATTGATTTGAGCCAATATCGAAATACAGCTACGGTCGCAGCTCTTCTTTGCTAGTTGTTCCATTGGAAACCAGTTATGGAGTGTTGTAAGGTATTGCTAAAATTAAAAGGGTCCTTAAATGGACAAGTCCGCAATGAATTGATGTGAAATTATAAAAGGCCAATTTTGAGCAAATGAGATTGCGAGAACGTGGTCAGAAGATTGTCATATAGTTGTGAGGGTAGCAAACTAGCAGATGGCGTGAAACGAATGCTAAACATCGTAAACTGTGTTTATGTAGACTACCGTAGTGCGAATAGGATGAACAATGAACATGCAGTTAAGCAGTATTTGCAGGTAATACCATGTTTTAAGCAGCTTTTGTTGTCATAGTCGAAGAGCCCTAAAAATCCAATCTTAGATGAGCAAAGAGTGGCAGGCATTTCTAGAGGGGAGTGATAAGTAAGATCAATGAATGACAGAATAAAAAAATAAGACATCAGCAAAATAAATTGTAAGAAATTTTTTATGTTAATGGATGAATGCGCAAATTACAACGTTTGCTCAAGTATAATTCTGATAATGTGGCAGGAGCATACAGCAGTATAAAGTATAAACTGAAAACTAACCAGTTTCAAATTTTTTTTATACACGTGACCAGAGACAATAATATAAACCAAAATCAGATACTAGTTCTATTATTATACTGAAAGAAATACTCAAACAATTATATCATAATTTAACATTAGAGAGCTAAGTAGCTGTGTGTTTTGGTAACTAAATAATTGCAAATTAATAAATAATATCGGTAGGCAAATAAAACGGCTTTGTATTATTGTCTGCAATTAGCATGATATTGCTGTTCCATTTTTAGTTTCGTGTCCGATTTCCAACGACTTCATTGGTAAAATAGGCATAACGAGATCTGAGGACCAGAAAGGAGTGACAATACTGCGAAATGAACTCTACCTTCTCTCCACATGGTACTTTTATCATGTAGCAGATTCATATTATGTCAGTGTAATACGTGTCTTTCAGGATCGATTTCCATTTCGTATTAGGAAGGAAATCGAAATAAAGGCGATAAAATCTCCTTTTGACATTGGGTCAAGTGAGAAGGACAATTGTCTCTACGTCTCTGACTTTGGTGAGAACTGCGTCTGGAAAATAACAAGCAAAACATATGACCGACACAGAATCATTCTGTGGCTAACGACTGATTTTCAACCACGAACTCTGTCAGTGTCCAGTGATGGTCATTTGTTGATGGCCAGTTATCAATCGTCCATTCTGAAGATCTACGGATCAGACGCAGAACTCATTCGATCCATTCAGTTACCAGCAGACATCAGGAATCCTCGACACGCAGTTGAAACAACCGCAGGAAATTTCTTCGTCCTAAGCGAGTGTGTTCAAAAACATAGCCGCAGCTACCGTAGCTACTGTCTATGTGGGCTTCAAACGTTCGGGAGGTGTGTCGTAAGTGAGTTGGCCAGAGATGGACAGATGGTTATTCACCGTTTTATTCCTTCAAATGAAACACAACAAGAGCTGAATTACTCCGGCTACCTTTCACTCGATTCAGACGATCGAGTGTTTGTGGCTGACACAAGTAAAAATCGAGTGATTCTCTTGGATCCTGATCTCAAATGGAATCGGATTCTTTATCCCACAGAAAATACAGAATATGTAAGTAGTCCACGGCGTTTGTGCTACCACGAAAGTCGGGAACAATTGTTCATTGTTGGACATCAGTATTCCTCAGAAACTGTTCGTTCAGGAAAAGTAGTTAGAAGAAACCGAAGTAAAAGTAGCAACGAGGATAAGAGTGGCATTCCATACTGGCAAGGAAAAGACGAACACCCCAAAATTGCTATCTTGCGCATAGATAGGCCTGAGCCGGTCGATCGCAAGATGTTTTGTTTCAATTTTTAGGATTTTCGTCGAAGTTTAGTTTTCGCATGTACTTTTAATTAGCCCAAACTTTCACAAATAAAGAAACGACCAGCATGAATTATTTGTTTTATTTGTAAGACTTAAATTGCGTCATTTTAATTAAACATTGTCGTACATCGCACATTGGTCTAATAAGGAAAGTAATCGCTGAGGTGAGGTATTGCCATTGGGCAGAAGAAGCTTTGGCCGTTTTCACCACTCGTCATATGCCACTTGTCATCCTAAAATGTATGTGTATATGTACATTCGTGTATTGTGCATAAACGAGTTGGCAACCGGATACATTGAGACAGACAAAATAATTAGCACTAAAGAAAGTAAGAGGGAGAATTCAGTTATTGGAATTTGTGTGCAAAAAACTCTTGAGACTATATATACTATTATATAGGTACCGATCATCTTTGCACAAAATATCAAAATAGTACGTTCTTGCGCTGATACATGTACGACGGTTGTTCTTTGGAGGAAAAGACCTGGAAGAACGTTGAAGTAGGCTACTGGAAGTCGATCCTGGATATCGCATGCAATTTATTATAATCGGTCCTCAGCCAAACCAAGTCGTGCAGTAGCCTAACTATTGCAACACATAGATCTAGAGGCAGTTAAGACTGCCGTTAAGACATAACGAGGATCGAACAAAGATCAACAGGACGAACATCCACCTCAAACGCACATGGACTGTCGACAATCTTCTGGTTATAACAGTTATACATTTGGGGACATAATTATTTTCTTATAAAATACTTTAGCAGTGTAGCTTATAACATACTACGGTTTGACCCGGTTGTTTATAATTATAACAATTATGAAGCGACTGTAGCCTATAGCCTATATAGCACGTTGAAATAAAGTTTCCGAAGGGAGATTTTTGTTTCAGAAGGGATGAAATATTCTCTCCGAGATACTTTATTTTAGAATAATCATAGTCTCCGGTGACGAATTTATTCTGAAACCTATCTGTCGGGGATCTGTTTCGAAATAGGCTTCTGGCGTCTCCGAGGGGAGGGGAGCTTTTAGGGAAGATAGTCACACGACACCGTGATGTAGGATATTGCAGGCCGTCTGGGCGTAGGCTAATTGCAGTATCTTAATTTGCAATAGGCTATCTTTGGGTAGTATCTAATGACGACGCTAACCCAACAGTTAACCCTAATACACCTTCACGACGCTTAACCTGACCCTAACCGACCCCCAAGGTCCCCCATGTAGGTTACTGCAATTACGCCGCCGTCTGTTCAGTTAGTTGTTAAGATTTACGTCTTCTGTAATTTACGTTCTTGTGAATTGTTTCAATTGCATAATATATAACTGCCTACGCTGTAACCGCGGATTGTTCGAAAATCAATGAAGAAAATATATTGTTCTGATCAATTTACTTACTTTCGCGGAAACATTAAGCTATCAATAATATTATAGGCCTACCGTAGGTCAGTGGGCTCGTGGAAACATTGGGCTATCGATCAGGCCGCTCTATTCTGCCTCTATCTGTGACGGCCATACTGTTTACGTGCTACTAAAATTTTATACCGGCTATTAAACTAATACGTTGCCATTGGTGACCGTCACGTGACCATCTATAGGCGAAATTGTTAGTAGACGCGTTGATGAAAGTAAATTTCATTTTTTTAAACTAATCATTAATTACCTTTATCCTGTAGCCAGAAATACGATCTTCGCAGTTACAAGTTGCTGGTCTTGAAATAAATGCACAAATCGAATGCTAACAGCCCCGGGAAGCAGTTGGATTTTCGCAATATTTATGAAAGTTTCGACGAATAATTTTCTAAGTAATTTTGCTAACACCAATGTCAGCTGATGACGTCATTGTCTTTGTTTTATTTGCTGCTGGATTAATGTTTGGCGCTTACTGTATTCCTATTATAGCGCCATATCTCAGCAACTTGCAAAGTAGGCTACTGAGGTAGATCTTAATTACCCGTGAGGCAGAATGCTGATGCCAATAATAATTTTTTATTATTACTACAACTAGTCTACTAGTGTTGCCATAGGCGTAGGAGACGGGGGTCCAGAGGGGGCAAATGCCCCCCCAAATTTCGGGCAAGTCTGTTTTTTCGGGCAAGCAGACCTGGGAAAATATTAACCAAACTTCTTGAAGTTCAACGTTCATTAGTATACCACATTATCTCCCAGTTCCATCTTGCCCGAATCGAGTTAGATATTAGCTCACAACAACCATTTATAGCAGAAATTCCCGAAAAATTCTGAATTCACGGTTAGGCAGCATTTAGTAAATAATGGCGAGAATCGAAACAAATCCAAGAGGCGAAATTTGCCCCAAATTCTTGCCCGAATCGAGTTAGATATTAGCTCACAAAAACTATGGATGGCAGAAATTCCCGAAAAAGTTATGAATTCACGGTAAATAATAGCTAGAGTCGCAGCAAATTCAAGAGCCGAATATTGACCGAAAATTGCGACTATTCGTGGCATTTGGGAAAATTCACAGCATGCAAGCTAGGTGCAGCAGAACACGGAATTCACTGCCTGAATTACATAGAAATTTCTACTGGTCAATAAGCTTGCAAAATAGACACGATAATCTTGCGATCATCACCATTGATTCTTAGGTGCAGATCTTGGTCTGCTCTCTGAAAATTTACAATCTTTTCCTTCTTGTCAAGTGTGCGGGATCAGGATGTTGCACTTGATAGCTCACTTATATTACGGGAAGGATAATACCTTAAAACTGAGCACATTTCCAAAAGCACACGTTCCTCTTATTTTCATTTAAGGCGTCTCAGGATCTTTCGCTGTTCTGTCTCCACCCATTGGCTTCCTCTCCGTGCTCCCATTCAATCTAAATTCCTCACTCTGATCTTCAAGGCTCAGCGGGGTTTTGCCCCAAATATCTGACAGACGTTATACTAAGGCCTCACTCAGCTTCCTTCAACCGTCCACTTCGTTCATCCAACAGACTTGACTCTTGCTTCCGCCTTCTAGAACTGCAATGGCTCAGTTTTGATCATTTGCCTCAATAATTATTGGTCCTTCTCTTTGAAATGAGCTTTCTCCTTGCGTTCTGTCTATGTACTTTCTGTGGCAGTCTCTCTTTATTCTCTCATCTTAAAACCTGCCTCTTCGAGCGCGGTTTTGCGCACTATTAGCGCCTCTGAATGGTTCACCCTACTGAGGCGCTTTGTAGATGATTAGATACAATACAAAACAATGTACAATAATGCATTTAATCAGTTGCTCGTGTTAAGTTTGAACTGGTTAAGCGTCAGGAATATATACATAGGCTACATAATAAATTTGCATGTAGCCTATGCCTAAAATTACCCAGTCTGGTCCCTATAATGTAGCCGGGTCCCGGTGTATTTGTCCCTTGTCCCCGGGTGTGGGTGCAAGAACAGAGATGGTTATGTGTGCACGACGTCAATTATTCCGGGTTTAATTTTTCGGGCAAAAGTAAAATTTTTGCCCCCCACTGCTGAAATGTCCCCTACGCCTATGAGTGTTGCTGATTGTAATTGAGCATTTGTAAACGCGCCACTCAACGATTCAGATGAGTCTAATTCCGACTCAGTCAATGCACTACACCAAACAACTAACAAAAAACATAATTAGGCCTATATAGCCTACTAAACTTTCAATCACTAAAGGCTGGCATTGGCTACAGCGCTTAGCCTACTAACCTCATAAATAAATTTTGTGTTTGGAATACCCGGCCAGTCCTATAAACGAGGATGTGCGGGGATACATTGGCGCCCGCACACAGGGGCAAAAGGGGGCACTTGCCCCCACCTGGAAATTTGACTTTTTTTAAACTAGGTCTACTACTTTTTGGGTTTATTCGCGATAGAGAATTAATGATTCTAATGGTGGACAAAGCTTAACTAAGAAATCTACGTTCATTGGCGGCGCTAGGGGGTGGGGGGACTAAGCCCCCTACAAGAGACTCAGCCCCCCCCTAAAAAGGGTCCGAAATTTTTTACAGTGAAATATCCACGATTTTGGGCTGACGACTAAAAAAAGGTCGTCAGAAATTTTGGCGGCGAAAATGGTAAATTTTCATGAGATTTCGGTCGATGACTAAAAAAAAAAAGGCGGCGAAAATGGACAATTTTCATGAGATTTCGGGGTCGAGGCTTCAGCCCTCCCCCCCAAAACTGAAATCCTGGCGCCGCCATTGTCTACGTTTAGAAACCTCTATAAAATGAACAGGCTTTTCATTTTCTGCTTTGCATTTTTTCAAACTTTTGCTGAAAGAACTGTAGCCTAACCATGACCATTGGGTTTCACCGAAAACTGATGTTACTGACATCTCGCATGTTCAAAGGAATTCATACCCCTACTCATCTGGTCCTTGCAGAGGTGTAGCCTACACGAGGGCCTACGCGGGTATACAGCTTCGGGGGAAAACGGCATCGTATTATAGGCCTACTCATCTTCGAAACCAGGGTATACGCGGGTACGGTACGTATACAGTGCAAACTCAACTCAAAAAGAATTCAATGTGAACAAACGTGCGAGAAATGAAATTTCGACGAAAAAATAGGCGAAACTCGCAAAAAGTAGTTTTTTATTGTCGGAGATTAGGCCTACATAATTATGTAACAAGAAAACCAGGTGATGACAAAAAATGTCGTCAGAAATTTCGATGACTAAAAAAGTCGTAAGAAAATTTCGGCCCAAAAAGTCGATTTTTTCGGCCGGCGTGTATAGGCCTACTCACCTCAATATTTACCAGTACAGTCCTGCTGGTTCTCGTATCTTCCATGTGCACCTTCCAATCCTAATGCACCCACCTTAACAGCCAAGCCTAATCTGCCCTTCCACCCCTTTGAGATCCGGACTCGGACTACTTCTGACTGCCATTCGTGCAGACGGTACAGCGCCCTTTGAGACTTTGACTCGATGATGAATCATACGTTGCCTGGGATTGACTTTCGAGTGGTGCGAAATCACGACTAAAATATAGAAGCACCGTAGGCCTACGGTAACTATAGAGGGAGCATGCAGGAATGAATAACTGAATGAAAAATTGCGCCCCTTCAGGAACCCAATTTTTACCTAGGCCTACTACTTTTTGATTTTTTAAAGAAATTTCTTCTCGCTAAAGAAACTGTTCATATTAAAACATTTGAAGGGAAACTGAGAAATAGGCCTACCAAAGGCTACCATAATTATAGACCTACACTAAAAAGCTCTATGACAAATATCCATGCATGTTAATAATTATTCCTAATAATAATAATATATCCTACACTTAATTAGGCCTACTTTGCATGTTCAACCTCTTACCAGAAGAACTTATTGTGACCATCGTGTTTTAAACTGTTTTTGCCCCTCCTGCAAAAATTTCTGCAGGCGCCCATGCGCGGATAAGCATGCAGAGTGTAGGCCTAGGCCTACACTGTTCTTAAAGTGTTGAAAAATAAGTGCCCGGACGCCTTTTACCTTTCCAAAGAAAGCGCCTGGACGCCCCTTACCTTTCCAGGCTGTGCATGCCAATAAGAGGCAGGACGGCGTTCAGATTTTAAAATAAGTGCATGCATGGACGCCGTCCATGACCGTCCAGCCACACTTTAAGCCCTGAGCTTACAGTAATTCACCTCACAAAGGCTAGCATAAGAATTGAAACATTTTGAGACTGTAATTATTGTTGTGGAACTATAAATGAAACAAATCTCAGTTCGAAATTTATTTCTGCACTTGACCTAGAGAGTTACAATTAAGACAACCTTAAGAGTCGCATAATCGCATTGCTTTAAAGAATAGGCTATTGTAGGCCTAGGCCTAATGTTTGCAGCAGGAAAGCACCCATTTCATATTTCACGCTTGATAGCAGCTAGGCCTATAACGACACTGCCATATCAAAGATAATTAGTATCGCCCTCCTCCTTTGTCCAGGCTTGGGACTGGCACTGGCAGAGTGCAACCAGTGGCGGAGTTATGTTTCACGCATTCTAGCCTACTTTTGAATTTTGAATACGACGACCAGGGATGCCACTCATAGCTTTTTCCACCTAGATCTAGGTTTTTTCGTCCTAATTAGGTTTCTAGGTTTTTTTGTCGAGATCTAGGTTGTTTTCGACCGCGGATTTTCTGAAAATTTTTCCGAAATAATAGACTTTTTCGGGGAAAATGTACGAAACAGTAATAAAAAGAAGGGAGATTAATTTAAAGAAAGGATATATTATTTCTTCAGGGCCGGATTTAGGGTGGTGGGGGCCCATGGGCGCCCGTTATGGTGGGCCCTTTTCTGCAACATATATATATATATATATATATGTTGCTTTTGATGCACAGTATCGGTCAGGAACAAATCCACACGTATACGACCTAACATGCTACAGACAAACAATGCTAAAAGCAACATTGTTTAAATTGTTGACTTATGGTCAATAACTTTTAAATACATAAATGAAGACAAATTGAAACGATCACTTGCTGATAGATAAAGTGTCTAAATCATTTCTCAAATGCAAAGTTAAAGGATAAAAGTTAAGCAGCTTCTTGTCCAGTCTTTAAAAATGCAATGAGACAAAGAGAGAAAGTAAAAATAGTGACACGTGAGACCTCCAAAATAAAGCAGATAGCCTGACTATATACATTTAAATAGCTTGGTTAGGTCTACAGTTGAGTCTAAATTTGAGTAGGGTCATTAGGGAATTTTCACCCTTTTCTATTGGAAAAGTCATCTATTAGCTGATTAAAATAGAGTTGGCACAGAATGACTCTATACTCAGCACTGCAAGGTATACGCATGGGCGGAGTTTGGTTTCCGTTCTCGGAGGGGGCTAAAGCCTTCTTGGGGGAGGGGGGCTATGCCCGGGAAAAGATACCATTTACATGGTAAAAAATAATCTGGCTCTTCTTGGGGGGGGGGGGCTTAGCCCCCCTAGCCCCTGATAAACTCCGCCCATGGTTATACGTCTCACATGTGTCTCAATAATCTTCATCTTGTAAAACGAGCATTCAGTACTACAGTATGTGACCATGAGCTCCAAGTACATTCTTAGCATAATTTGCACATTTGACAATGAATTTTTAATTAACATCTTTTTCGAGTAGCCTACTTGGCACATGAACTGCTACTAACTTATGCCAAGGCCTGTTCTTCCAATTTCGTCTTTAAGCATTTTGACAAGATAAGAGAACTGCTCGTTGCTCGTTGCCAAGGCTTTCATCGAGGTCGTCACCACAACTGCTACAAGCTTTTTCGCAGATCTGAGGAGTTCTCCATCACTAATATTTCACTATAGACCTACATAATTCAAGATTAGATAGAAAACAAACCAAACCTTGAGCAGAGCAACAGCTTTTAGTCCGCTATGCCTATTGTACAGTGCCCTCATGCCGATTTACAATTCGGTTCATGACTGTCGGTTGAAATCATTCTTCAAATTATATTAAATAATAGTCTACTGATTTGCAAACTCCATCTGTGACCTTATAAACCATGCATATTATGAAGGTAGAGTCTATATAAGACTGGGGTCTAAAAGATACTGACAGACAGCACAGCAATGACAGTAAACATGTCGCCGTCCACTGCTACAGATGTTGGCATTGGGTCACTCAAGGTCACTGGAGTGCTACAGTGTAAGACAGAATATACCCCACTGTCTGCAGCAACCTGATACACGTGGGAGGGTTGGAGATCTGTTCGTTGTCTGCTGCGTATACGACTAGTCCAGAGAACACCTCTGACATGCACTGACAGTATATGTCTACACCAACGGGCTGTCATACGCTTGAGTTAAAAGAAGTATAATCTGTCAACAGCAGGTGTTGAGGATGCCATGCTTAAAACCCTACTGCCATGGTGACTGGTGAGCAATATCAACGAGTACAGATAATGGTCAATTCAAACCCACTTACTGATTAGGTCAAAGATCCTGTGGCAATTAATACACTTATGGTTCATTCCTTAATCTAAAAAAAATAAAACTTTAACTGGTGGGGGCCCCTAAGTGGTGGGGGCCCATGGGCTGGAGCCCGTGTAGCCCATGCCTAAATCCGGCCCTGTATTTCTTACTTTAGAGCGAATTACTAAAAAGGTCATCAGTAAATTTGAGAGGAGAAATAGAAATTTTTCGAAGCTTGAAAAACAAGAAAGGTCGTCAGAAATTTCAAGCCCTATAATTCAATGCATTTAACAAATTTCCGATCTAGCCTTTTCTAGCATTGTTTCGGCCGAATCTGACCTTTTTAAAAATCAGAGTGGCATCCCTGACGACGACATGTAACGCAGAATTTCGAGGATGTTGAATAATATCTTCTTTTAATAGGCCTAATGATTCAATCAGACACACCGCAGAATGATTACAGCCTTTTACAGGTACAGGTTATACGAAATACGGCCCACTATATATAGCACGACACGCAGGTCGGCTTTACAGCAGTGGGTTCGGTAACTTGACACCAATGGCCTATAAGTGCTGGATCACTCCTGGTTCGGCAAGACTCCTGGTTCGGCCAAGCCAGAAGTGGGAGGGGCTGTCTTTATTTTTAGCAGAACCCGAGTCAAACAACACAACAGCAACAGCTGCTGCAGTCAATAAATTATTGTCAAAGATGATAACGTCCAAGTTGGTATGACCCTAATAAATAAAGGGTCTATACTCTATGGCATATATGCCTTAATAGAAATAAATATGCCTAAAAATAATAAATTCATCAACATGTGCAGCAGCAGTCTGCCTTCCACAGTTCGTTCTGTCAACTCTGTTGGGGTTTTCAAAACTCGTCTGAAGACATTATTTGTTTTCTAAGGCGTACGTACCTTTGACTGAATATATTATGTTTGTGTTTGTAGAGGCGCCTTTGTAACGGCATGTGCTGTGTTACGGCGCCATAGAAATTGTCGTCATTATTATTATTATTATTATTATTATTATTAGGCCTATTGTAATTCCAGATACTTCCAACTCGACTTCCAGCTCAACTAACACGATGCTTGCGACATCTAACGGGTTAATTGTTGCACACCTGTAGTCACGTGACGTGTTTGTAAACGGTGAAGTTGTTGTGAACTTAAGTATGAAAGAACGATGGCTGGCGTTAAAAAGAATGTTTTAATTATTGCTGTGTTTGGCTTAATCGTGGCATTTCCGACTTCAATTTTTTCGCGTGAGTTCTTTGCTATTTTCGAGAAAATTTTGAAGGGATTTCAGTGACTTTAAAAGATTAGGACAGCCCTGTGTATGGACTGTGATGTTTGGGTTGACTACTGTAACAGGTGTGCAGTGATTGGGTGTTTTATCAAATCAAGAACCGAGCTGTTGATGCCATTCAAATCTAAATATTCCTATAGCGCCTTTATGGTTTATGGTTTAAGTTCAAATGATAAAAACATTTTTTGAATAAATAGAAGTGGGATTAATGCAAGTGCTCGTGCCTAAATTGGAGCTGGATTAAAGAGAAATAATTGTCATTTAAATAGAAGTTGAATTGATAGACAATAGTTGCTGCCTCATCCAACTCCGAAGTCCGTCTGTTCCTCATCCACCACCTGCTCCACATATCTCGTCAGGCGCTGTTTTAGTATCTTGGTGTACCCATTTCCCAGTGCTCTTGGAGGAAATGATAAGCTTTGCAATGAGATCTGTGGAGGCCGGAGTTACAATAAATGGACGGCTGCTCAACAACCTGCACTTTGCTGATGACATTGACCTTTTAGCAGTGTGAGAGTTGTGGAAAAATAGCTTTGGGGGTTGGACCATTATCCACTTGGAATTGGGGTGTGAAAAGCAGACTTTACTATGGGGCTCTAACCCTCAGCAATTCCGCCTTTTAGTGGGATCACCGGAGCAGCTGGAGGAGCTGACGTTCAAGGTAGACGACAGTGGGAAAAGACTGGGCCTAAGAGTTGATGCAGAAAAACCAAAACAATGGCTATTTGTGAAAAACATGAGGAGCTGGAGGCAGGACTGGAGAAAGGGTGCTGGTGCAGGTGGCATAATTTGTGTACCTGAGAGTGTGGTAACGGAAGACGGAGGATTTACAAGGGACATCAAATGTAGGTTTGGTCTAGCGGGAACGATGTTTGGAAGGCTGAGTAAGATGAGGAAAACAAACAGATCTCGATAAGAATGAAGATATAGGGTGCTTGTACTGCTGTATAGAGCAGAGTACGGTGCATGCGCAGAGAGGACGAGAGAAGACTACAACTGGCAGCGGAGATGAGCTGGCTGCGAAGAATATTGGACAGAAGTCGGAAAAACAGAAGTGACTCTGGAGGAGCAAAGGGCAACAGTGGTTTGACACTGGGTCTGTAAAAATGTTTGATTGATTATTAATGAAAATATTGTGCTTGTAGAAAATGCCATTCCCTCGAGTATCGATATGACCCAGCCATGCCAATACCCGGTGGCAGTTGGCATTGAGAAGGGCTACATCCCGGACACTAACCTCTGGGCGACCTCCGTAACTAACCAGGCTCGTGGGCCACAGTACGCCAGACTCCGTGGCTGGAAGGGTAAGCAGACGAATTGCCATGTCGTGGTGTCGTTGCTATTATTGATGTTAATGGTGTTGTTTGATATTAGTGATGTTAAATATTAATGATGTTTAATATTGACTATATCGTTTATTATAAATGATATGATTTGATATTAATGATGTTGTTTAATATTCATGATGTCATTTAATATTAATGATGTTGTTTAATATTTGTGTTGTTTAGTATTAATGATGTTTAATATAAATTTATTATGTTTAATATTAATGACGTCGTCTAATTTTGATTCATGATGTTGGAATATGTTGATGATGCTGTTTACTATTAATGACGTGTGTCTGTGTGTTTGTTCCAGGGGGCGGAGCCTGGACTGCAGGAACCGCAGACAATAAGCAGCATCTTGGAATCGACCTTGGGTATCGCCAGGTCATCACATCCGTCGCCACTCAAGGTCGACGGGGCAGCAACGAATTCGTCCTCGAATACTACGTCTGGTTTTCATCGGACAATCAGACGTGGAACGTGTATGCGAACGAGTTTGGGACGCCAATGGCGAGTAGTTCTATGCGCTTGCTGTGATTGGTTGGCCAGTTGAAACCACATACATGTTGTCGCTCTATACTTGTTCGTCTTCAAGTTACATGTATCTGTTTGATGAAATGTTTCGTGCGTTGTTGTGGTGTTTATAGCTAGACTTTTCTTACTAGGTGTTATGCGATTGTCTCTAGTGGTTTGTGTGCTCGGCAGTCAAAAAATGAGAGATCAGAGGCTAAGATTCCTGTCGAAGAGGTTATTTGCTTGATGCTTCTGCTCCATTTATGCTTTCGCCCAGCTGATCTATATCTATATATATTATATATATTGACTCATTGAGTGCACTGGCCAGTGGCCATATAATACTGTCGATGGGAAGTTCAGATTGCGAGGAGAAGACTGACAGCGTAACGTATTTAACATAACGTATTTGTTGATGCTGACAAAGCTTACACTTTATACTTTAACACTGAGTCTATCGTAAGGAAACACTCTGTGCTTAGGGAACTGCTCTGTGCTTAAAGAACTGCTCTGATCTTAAAGGAACCGCTCTGCATTTAAGTAACCATTCTGCGTTCAGATTCTCAGGTTTGTTCTTCATGTTTGAATTTCACTTTATGGTTAGGTTGTCGAGTTTGCTTATCAGGTTTGTTCTATGGTTTCCTTAACAGGTTCTTTGACTTGTTTTTTCGTGTTTTAACTGGTCTCATAGTTAATTTCTTTCTAGATTGAGTGATATCATGCTTTACGTAATCTGTTCATTTCATTGTAGATGTTCCTGGCAAATATTAACGACAACACAGTCTTTACCAACATCCTTCCATATCCAGTCATTGCTCGATATTTTAGGATCAACCCGCAGCGGTGGAACCGGTTCATCTCACTCCGAGTGGAACTTTACGGCTGTCGATTCGGTTCGTTGGAGTGTTTTACCGTATTAATGTACAAGTTTTATATGCAGGGTGGGCCAAAAAAGACCCCCAGTAAAAGTGGTATAGCTTTTGTTCTGTTTGAAATATTTTGATGAAATCTGGCCATCATGTGTAAATATGAATTGTCTATAAGCCTGTAAAGTTTCATTTCGAAATTCTTACTTTTGGTCAAGATATTGGCCAAAAACCTAGGGTGGTCTTTTTTTGACCTGCCCTGCATATATAATATATGTGCCTTTCACCACTTCTGCTCCCTTCGCTTGGCTGAACAAAGTCGGCTCTAAGTTGTCTCATTTGATCGTGCTTGCACTATGCTGAACCGTCTTGCACTATGCAGAACCGTGGATAATTGTTATGGTATTGGTGTTGTCAGTGGTAGCACCCTCGACCTGGCATGTTCTGCTCATTGTAGGAATCCTTGGACATTCCTCTCTCTCATCTTAAGACAGTTTTATTTTACATTGCTCTGAGTAGTTCCCCGCATTGAAGTGCCATACAAATCATGTAATGAATGAATTGTTTATAAAGTAGTGAGAAATTAATATATCATAGGATAATATAAAGCTAATAATAATGATCTGAAATATGTCGATGGAATGGCTTTCTCTTCCAGATGCGGAAAGTGCTTCGTTTGACGGAAACAGTCGGATAATATACGACATAAGCGGAGAGATGGAGTACATCCAATCGCGGAATGACCTTCTCAAACTCCGGTTCCGTACCAACGCGGCCGATGGTTTGTTGTTCTTTGCGGACGGCAACCAGGGCGATTACCTCATCCTGGAACTCGTCCGTGGCCGTCTTCACCTCAATCTCGATCTTGGTATGTATTGTTTTGTATCCATTGTTTTGTATCCATTATTTTTATTGATTGATTTGGCTGTTTTGTGTATTTAACCATGGATCGAGTGTACTCGTATTACGTAGATTAAGATTTGCAAATATTCACGAATATTGAGACTACCAGCAAATATTATATTCCCTGTGTTGATCAGGAAATTCTTAATTCTCGTTTTCTTATTTGTAAAAACGTTTGATGCTTTACTGAACGAATTGTACAAAATTTGGTTACAGATATATTAGTAACTTTACCAGGTTCATAATCCACTCAGGTCAATATGTTCGCTTATTTTCACTGTTTTCTAAAAAATTTGGAAATGATGAAAATTCAAATCAGAAATGATCACTAGCATAGCATAAGCATAATATCAGATTTCGTGTAATGCGTCACCATGCATTCACCAGAATATGCTGAGTATTTCACACAGGGGAGGGAGTGCGATTCAGAGCCAGACAATTCGGAGAAGGCAAGAATTACTCTCATCAATCCAACTTCTATTTGAGCAACAATTGGTTCCTTAAGTCCAGCTTCAATTTGACCGACTTCTATGTAAACAACCGCATTTTCATCAATCAAAGTTCCATATTAAGAACATCATAATTTGCGAGAATTGGTTTAAAAAATCCAACTTCTATTGATGCAAGCGTTACTTCCATCAACTAACTTCTATTTAAGCAACAATTGCTTCCTCAAATCCAACTTCTATTGAAGCAAGAATTATTCCCAGCAATCCAGCTTATATTTAAGCAACAATTGTTTCTATCGATCCAAGTAGCATGAATATATATATATATATATATAATTGACCTTGACCTATTTTCAGGGTCAACGGCAGCCCTCAGTGGAGATACAACGATGAGAGCTGGCAGTCTTCTGGATGACAATCAGTGGCATGACGTGGAGATCACACGCAATCTTCGTGACATCACGTTCAACGTCGATCGAATGACGATCTACAACGTGTCGGCCAGTGACTTCATCCAACTCGACCTCGATAGAAAGGTCGGAGGTCGTTTCGGGTTTTCTAGGTCGAGTCAACGTTTTGGAGATGATGAAATTATTTTAAATATATTGATGTTAATTTGTAACGGCATGGCTGTGTTACTGCGCAAATATAAATTGTCATTATTATTATTATTAATTGGAACAATTACTGACATTTTTGTATATTGCAGTTAATGTAGATGGATATGTCGCATAATGTAGAAATTATCATTTGTTTACGACTGTCTAGTTATCGCTGAATTCAGAAAATGATGTAGATTTATATGATGTCATACTTATATTTAATATTTTTAAAAATTTGAGTGAAATTATTTAATTTAAATATTGGTGTTAAACTATTTACTGTTTATTTTAAACCTCTTTCGTAATTATTTTCAATGTCGTGTTTTGTATTTTTAAGACCTCTTTCATTTCAATTTTAAACACATTTTGCATTTCATATGTATACAGTTTCCTTTTTAATTTTTTACCCATTTTGTTTTAAAGCCACATCTTATTTTCTTCTTGAGGCCATTTCCTATTTCATTTTACAGCCATTTCCTATATATTTCTTAGACCAATGTTCTATTCATTTTAAAGCCATTTTGTATTGAATTTTAAAGCTATTTACTATTTAGTATGTATTGTTGAAACCTTTACTTGTTGAATTTTAAGGCTATTTCGAATGTAATTTTGAAGATATCTACAATTTTTTCTATTGAATTGAATGATACCCATTCACTTTCCAATTGTTGTAGATCCACTTAGGTGGACTCGATAACTTCCTTCAGCCTGGAAAACGAATGATTTCACGTACGAACTTTTCCGGGTGCATGGAAAACGTTTGGTTCAATTACATGAACATTATCAAGGACGCTCGAGTCGACCAACCGCGATTCACCATTTTCGGTGAAATCTTTTTTGGGGCGTGTCAGGTCAGGGATTTCAACTTTGACCTAGATATTGACCAATCATTGCACGGATGTGATTTTCAGTCATGACCACTGCTCTGCGTGCTTGTGTGCTCTTGTATCTTTGCATGTGCCGTTATATGTATGTCAATGTTTGTTTGTATGTATTTATTTCTTCGTTGCATTGTTGATGTGCTTGTTGTGTGCATGTATGTTTCTATACCTGTATTATGCAATGTATGCATGTGTGATTGCATTGTATTTATAAATATGTGTATGTTATGTGCGTAAAACTGTGTATGTTGCAAATGTAAACTTTATGTATAATATTTTATTAATGTTTTATGTGTGTGAATTTCCATGAATGAACGGCTGTCACATGTGACAGCATCGCCAAAGCTGTAAGTCAAGCTAAGTTATGTGTGTGTGTATACATATATCTACTTGCCATGTAATGTATATAACTATATATTATGTATATAAAATTATGTATGCATTGCCTGTACCTATATATATTTATTTATGCCTGTGTTTGTATTTGATCAATCTATTTACTCTTATTTACTATTTGTAATTATTTTATCATTAATTCGTGGTGCTGTGGATGTCATATAAAGAGCTGTATGTGTTGTATTATTTTTATTTTGGATGTTTACAAGTATGTGACTTATTATCATTTTGAGAACTACGCCGTATGAAAAGATGAACCTATTTAGGATTGTCGTAAATACTTTGAATGTATCGATACTATTGTGGACATGTATGGTAGAGGTTTATTGATATTGTCAATACTCCTATTATTATTTTTATTATTATTATATTATTATTATTGTTTCATTATTATTATTTTATTAATATTATTTTATTATTATTTCATTATTATTATTATGTACTGGTCTGATTTGTTTACATTGGATTTGATCATTTTGTGGGCAATAAATTGTGTTGTGTTCGTTATATAAATGTTCCATTTGTAACTGTTATGCTCTTGACAATTTAAACTTTGTTGCAGTCTGTCTCCACCTGATTAATTTAATTTAATCGGTTATCTTGGTTAACTTCCAGTGGGTTGTTTTACTTAAATATGGGCGTCTCCTTTGTTGCCAATCCATTATTATTTTCTACATTTTGCTGTCATTTTATGTACTCTGATTGCAATTTTTTTTAAAAATTGAATATTACTCCTGGAATGGGAAACTTGTTTCAAATGGCTTTGAAATACGAAAGGGAATTCTTTTCTCTTTGATCTAACTTTGAACAACGTTTCAGAAAACATGGACAGTTTTGGACTCATGCAAACCAGGGCTGTACTCAAGGTTATACACGGGTATACGGCGTATACTCACCTCCGGGAAACATTGACAGCGTATACTCACCTCAAAAAACGAGTGCACATGCGGTATATACAGCGTATACCCACCTCAGTTAGACCAAGTGATTTTTCGGTGGCAGCGTGTACTCACCTCAAAAGTTCTGAGTACAGCCCTGATGCAAACTACCCAGAGCGCCTCTGAGTAGTTTCTTGAAACGGCGCTATATAAATGCTCTGGATGAATGAATGAATAGCTTTACATTTGAATAGGCCGACACCATCGTTCCGTTGACGTTTCCTACGCCCAACTCCTTCATAACGATCTCTAAGGCGGTTGACGCGAGATTTCGAGTCGCCTTCGACTTCCGTACGTACAGCAAGGATGGACTTCTGCTGTTGCACAATCCTACACCAGGAGGCCGAATTATAGTTAGTCATTTGAATGCTTGTACATTGTACATTAATCTCAAGTCTAGGCAAAGATATTGTTAACCCATTCGATACCTAGGACGCCGGATATATCCGGGGAGGAAATAAATCGTGTTCCCTATGGTGCCGGATATATCCGGCGGTGCTGCGCTGTCTGTATAATAACCTCGGTCACAGGAATTTTTTACTTCCGGTAGCGAAAGAGTTAATAGCACTGCCTGAAGACTGAGCATGGAGTATCAGCTTATTTATGACACTTCTGTCAAATGAATATCGAATTATATAATTGAGTTGGCTAGTTGTTACTTGTCAATTGCTCAGTGAAGGTCCAGCCAGGCAGTAGTGTTACTAAGAATAAAGTCATTAATATTTAACCATCTGCAGCTTTATTTTTTCAGTGCAGTTATGTATCAGTTAGTTTTTGTTTAATAGCTGCTTATTGACATTGTTCTGTGAATCAAACAATGGCTAATGATTATTGGAAAATTGATGTTGTAGTCTCGTATTATTTTAGCAAAGTGGAGTAATAAAATGAATGAACTAAAAAATGAAATAATTGAATTAATCAATGATGTGTTTGTTTATTTTTTAGGTAAAGATCGATGATAATGGTTATCTCATGTACAGCGTCATAACATCGGGAAATCCTGAAGTGAAAAACACATTAACAAATCGTTAGTATTTCACAAAGCACATATTTTTGTTTATATTTTATATTTTATGTTGCATATGTTGTGTTGGTGTCAACAGCGCGCGGCCTCAGTGTGTTTTGCACATCAAAATCCAAGCCATAACCAGATCGGGAGCACCTCTGAGTAGTTCCCCTGAAGATGCAATTTAAATATTTGACTGAAGGAATAATGTTTGTGTCTTAATACGTAAAGGCATTTATTGAATGTGTTTGTTAACTTTGTCATCCATCCTAAGGATCGGATTCTGTTCAATGCTGGTGTTGTTTAACTTCTTCTGTTCAAGTCAATATTACACTGGATTCGTTTGTTTTGTGGTTCCGTGCTCATATCCTGACTTTTGCTTCTCTGACGTAATGAATTTTTTTCAACTTGATAATAGCAACATTGATATTTTGTCATTCACAGAAAAATATTGTTAGGTATCCAAACTTTCCAAAG
Source organism: Lumbricus terrestris (assembly GCA_949752735.1). NCBI lineage: Eukaryota > Metazoa > Annelida > Clitellata > Crassiclitellata > Lumbricidae > Lumbricus > Lumbricus terrestris. Next base: position 43,440,565 of record OX457042.1, read on the forward strand.
GTGAGACCAGCAGGCATTAATGATAATGATAATAATGATGATAATAAATCTATATAAATAAAAATGTAAAACGTTACTGTTTGACATGAAGGATCTCGGAAAGTTCTTGACCGATTGGTTTGAAAATTTTCGCAAAACGTTACATTCGAACATGAGCGCCGAGCGGGTTTGTATAATGCCTTTTGGGAAAAGCGCAATCTTTACGACCAAAAAACTCAACTTTTCGTCCATTTGCGGCCGTTTTCCGCGCGTCTTTCTATAGCGCATATTTCTAGGGATAAGGGGAGGGACGGAGGGGAAGGAGGGGAGGAAATGGGAGAGAGGGATGCAGGGAGGGGAGAAAGGCGAGGGGAGAAAGGGACGGGAAGGGAGAATGGAGGGCTGGACAGTCTTTTCAGCCCCAGCAACGCGTGGAAGGATGATAATAATGTGCATTCTCTTCATTCAGCTGAGCAAGGTCTGTTTTCTGTCTCTTTTGCTCACACCTCCACTAGGCAGAACCGTGCCTTCTCAGTGGTACACCCTCAACCTGGAGTGGCCTCCACTTGAAGCTCTGCTCCCTTTCTAGAACCCTTCTCAGGCATTCCTACTCTCATCTTAAGACAGTTTTATTCAACTGCCCTTATGTTGGAATTGCCTCTAAGTAGTCCCATTGAATCATCGCTATGCAAACTATCATAGTGATTGAATGAATAGTAATGATGATTCAGTCATTATGGTGCCCCTTTTTGAAATCATAGGGATAGATTAGGCAAAGGTGAGAAGTAGATCCAAGATGGCCTCCCTCTTGAGCTTTGCCGGTTCCTTAGGTTACCCTCTCATACATTCTCTGCGCACGTGAAAGCTGAACATTTGTATGATCGTGCTGGAATCAGGATCACCACTGAATAGGTTTCCTTGAACAGGTTCTTTAGAAACATTTGAACATTTGAATAATGTTTGCTTCTCAATGTGTAAAAGTCGTTTCTTGAATGTGTTTTCTAAACTGCTTTGTCGCAGGTGATGTTCTGGCCGGGGGCGACTACTTTACGGACGGTCTGTGGCATTCCGTTTCCATCGACGTCATGTCCGGTCAAGCTGGAGGACCTGGAAGGGTCAGCGTCTACGTGGATAATCGACCAGACATTTCAAATCGTCAGCTGTCGTTTAAGACTGGTCCAGACTTTCTCATTGGAGGTTAATAGATCTCCTTTTATGTGGTTAATGGCTTCATAATACAAAGCCCATATTCAAAATGTGGGGCGCGGTGATGTGGTGGTGGCGTCGATGCCTTGAAGCCGGAAGGTTCGAGGTTCGAATCCACCTCGCCGCGTAGGGACCTTGGGCAAGTCCTTCACTCGCAATTGCTCAGCGCTTCGGCGTGAAACTCCGATGCAGTGTCCGCTCTGCATTCGGGAGCGCCTCTGAGTAGTGAGAGCTTGAAGGGGCGCTATAACAAGTGCACCTACAAACAAACAAACAAAATCCTTGTTTTAGTCCTGAGGTTCAAACTTGGTTTGCTTTGAAATATCTCAATAACTCTCTACATTCTACTGTAACAGCCTCTCTGTGATCCGCGATGGTCTCTTTGTCTCTTGATGAAGGACCACTTCGGGGGTGCTATATAACTTGCAGATTACCATTGATATTACAATTGCAATTGCTAATTAGTAACTCTTGCATTAGTGTCCAATGCCATGGAATAATAATAATAATAAGATGACGATTTATATGGCACCGTAGCTCAGCCGAGGCCGAAGGAAAGGGTGCTGTACAAGAGTTCAAAAGTTACTAGCAATTATACGACTGTTTAAACAGATAGGTCTTGAGTCTGGATTTGAATGCCTCCAGAGAAGGTGCATTCCGCACATAATCAGGAAGACTGTTCCATGCAGTGGGTCCTGACACAGAGAGCGTGGTTGACCATGGGACCTGTAGCAGACCCCTCGACGATGATCTTAGCCGAATCAAGAGATGGTATTCGAAATCAAGCGTTAGGCCAATATTTGAAAGACTGAAGCAGTCTATGGTGGATATGAAAAGTTGGATGATGCTAAATTAATAGTCATATAATAATCTGTCGTGCTCTAAATTATTTGACCGATGTGGCATTATTTTTCATTAATCCGACTTCTTCTTTGGCATGAATCCTTCTCATCAATCTTCCATTTAGGCAAGAATTCTTTTCGTCAATCCAACTTGTAGTTATATGACAATTATTTTTCATCGATCCGGCTTATATTTAGTGAGGTTTCTTTTCGTCAATCCAACTTGTATGCGACCAATGCTAAAACCCAAATAGAGGTCAAGGAGCATTTTAAAGTCGTCAGATTCCACCAACAGGAGTCTTGTAATTTCTTATGACAGATTTCAAGAAAGTGTTTTCAGCAAATATGCATTTAATGAGCGTTTTTAGCTCACTAAGTGCAGTGTTGTATAATTATACACTTTTTTGTGAGTGCTTGTTACCTTTTTAAGTGCAGAGTTATATAATTTCATGCATCTGTTGAGTGCTTCTTAGCTTTTTAAGTGCAGGTTCAGTTATTTTAAAAAGCAAGGTTATGAGCAACTCCATGAAGATAGAAAAATGGCTTTGTTCGCGTCGTATATGCAGGGCCCTTGCTTTTGTTATATAATTAACATTTTGTGAGTATTTGCTTTCTTTTAAGTGTAGTGTTATATTATTATTATTATACATTTTTAAAGTGTTTATTATTTCTTTATTTGCAGTACTGCGCAGTTAAACATACTGTGTGTGTTGATTGTTTTGTCTTTACCACATTGTTATTGAATTATACATTTTGTAGATGTTTTTTAACCTTACTGATTGTATTGTCATCATTCTTTTTTCGTTTCAGGTGGTGATTCGCAGGGTGAGACTGGATTCCAGGGCTGCATTCGAAGACTTACTGTTCAAGGCGATCCCGTATACTTGACTCCAGACATCAAGAATGTCGGAGGTGTCATCAATGGAACATGTTCAGTTCAAGACAGGTCTGGTGATCATCGATGAATTGTTCATTCGTTCATTAATTCATGCATTTATATAGCACCTTTTCAAGGAAACTACTCAGAGGTGCTCCCCAGCACAGCCAAAAGAAATGTTTCAAGTACTTATACACTGTGTCCGGATGAAAAGTAGAACACAAAACTCGGTCAAAGCTGTTAAGATTTGTCTGAAATTTTAAACACGACAACAGTGGCCATCTTACCACTAACCTTTAAAGCCGATTACACGCTACTTTTTGATGGTCCGGTCGATGATCACCTGGTCAAACAGCTGTCACTCTTCAATCAGGCGCGCCCTACGGTTACCGATGTCATGAATACGGTATACGGGAACAAAAACGCGCTCCTCCAGTACATGTACCCGGATTGAGGTATGGACTGCTAGGCGGCCACAGCTGCGGGTATGAAGCCGTGTGTCTGCCGGAATAGCTACACTATTATGCCTACAGTCGTGTATTCGTGAACAAAAAGGACATTTTGGACACCATATATAACTGAAATTTTACTTCCTTTCAGCTTTTGCATGTTGTAAAGTTCCATTTTTTGGTGTTGCATCTCAAACGCTCATAAATTTGACAAACTCTCGAATATTTCTAATCAGCTTTAGGGGTTGGTGGTAATATGGCCACTGCTGTTGCATTTAAAATTTCAGACAAATTTTTGACCGAGTTATGACACTTTGTTTTGTGTTCCACTTTTCATCCGGGCACAGTGTAGAATATGTCCGATTGTGACCTATGGAAGCTCAAGACGGATGCCATTGCTTACTTTTAGGCCAACTGCCGAAAATGCGCGGTCTGTTGGAGTTATGACCTAACTGGACTTAGAGCACTCCCCTTCCCATTGGCAGGAGTTTCTGGGCTTCTGAGATTTTGGAAATATGTGCCTGAACATTTACCATGTTCCCTTCATGAACAAGAACAAAGGCACTGGAGCAAAAGGCGTTGGTGGCTGTGATGCTTTTTTTCACGACTAAATTGAGGTGGCATCGGTTTGCAGGACCTCTCTCCCCTTTTGAGTCTCATGTGTAAACCGAAAAATATCGAGAATTTTTTATTCAATTACCGTACTACCTGAATATTATGTTGGTTACCAAAGAAAACATGTTAAGTTACGTGCTAAGATTAGGGCTATTTATGGACATCTTTTGTCATATTTCTTTACAAATTAAAATCTATGAGTAGTATTTGTCCAAAGACTGCGAATATAATCCCATTTCTAGAATTAATTAACTATTTCTGATTGCAAATGTCTCGTTCTGAGAGGCAGATGTGTTCAGAAAGGATTTTAGAGAATCATTTATTATTTTGTGGAAGTTTTGAGATTAGTGATTTCTGGCATTAAGTGTTTTTCACAATTTTTTAGGCAGGCGGTTTGTGAATTAATTGTTTTTCTCTCCTGTTTTTGATACGGGAACATATTTTAAATAAGTCAAGAAATATTTTTATAGGGATTCCTTGTATAGTGTTATGCTACTTGCAAATTCCTATGCAGCGTAATAAAACATTTATTTCTTTTTCTCATATTTCTTTACAAATTAAAAGCTATGATTAGTATTTGCCATATTTTCTCTGATAATTAAAGTATCTGATGAGTAGAAACGTTTGTCTGTCACAGATGCGATCCCAATCCATGTGAACACAAAGGATTGTGTTCGCAGGACTACGATTCCTTTCAATGTGATTGTGGAAACAGTGGATATGCTGGAGCAGTCTGCCATACCTGTAAGCAATGATGATTTTCACTTGGTAATTGTAACATCGTGGTGTATGTGCCACTTGTATATTGTATCGGTGTTTTATTATTTGCAAGACATCAAACAATAGTGTAAAAAAACTTAGCAACTTCAGGTGACGTCTCTGACTATGAGAGACTAGGTGACTATATGAAGCAACAGTAACCGTCTTATTCTCTTGCCAATCAGGTTGATTGATGAGTTGATCGTTGGTTTGTTTATGATGACACAGTGTCTTTCAGGTCACTGATCAATTCCTTTTCTATTGCTAACAACAATCGTTTTCCCTCTGCTGCAGGGAGTTCCGATCCAAACACTCCCAGTTGGGGTTGGTGGGTCGGACAAGCCTGCAATGTGGTTTAGTGAGCTCTTGCACAGTTGGTTAATTCGTAAGTGATGTAGTTTGGTAGTTAAGGGTGATTGCTGAGAGAGCTACCTGACATGAACAACTGAGGTATCATGCTCAATGCAACCATAAATTATTCATTTATTGTAGGTTGTAGATGGATTGAGGCATGGTATGGTAGGAGTATGTTATGGTATGCTTCTGTAACAACTATTATGGCAACTTAATCTGTGGTAAGGTATCGCTAAGGCAAATTATATATTATCTAAGTGACTGCTTGTATTGAGCAACATGTTGGCCAAAAGGAAATCTGGGCTATGGATTCTGCATACACTTTTCATGTACACTTGGATCCACTGTCATTTTCCATTGTCCTCTTCCACTGTCCTCTTCCATTGTTCTCTTCCACTGTTCTTTTCCACTGTCCTATGTGACTGTCCTTTAAAAACAAAATCAAGTTCTAAGTAGTTAAATGATGCAGTAATTTTAATTTGCTTACTTATTTACTTCCAGCGAAGTACCTGGTGTCCTGCGAGGAAGCGAAACTTCTCTTTCCGCTTCTCCCGGAAAAGCAGATGATGATCGACATCGACGATTCGGGTCCACTCCTTCCATTTCCAGTCAACTGTGTTTTCCAGGGTAGGCAGAGTGTCTAACTGTCCATGACAACATATTGTATCATCATATGCTAGTTTATTTCTCCTAAGCAAATATTTAAATTGAATTGTTGCTCACAACTCTAAACCCCTCCCTAATGGTAGTATTACTACCGTAGTAGTAGTAGAGGTAGTTGTTGTAGTGTATTAGGACTTTCTGTTGCTTGACAATAAACATGTAGAAGAACTCATGCTTGACATTGAAGACCGGCTACTGCTAATTGGTGTGCGACTTGACCCGCACGTCTGGCAACGTCCATAGGCCGTATAACCTCGAATTCATGATAAAGGACGAAATTGCATGAATTCCCGATTACTATAGAGACACTGCCATGACATCGATTGGATTGAAGTAATGTCATCATCAACATCCTTAGGCTCAGCGCCCGTAGGAGTCCGACGCCACTCTCTGTCTGAGTCTGTCTCGCGTCATATTGCCCAGCTTCAACCAGTCCGGTCAGCAGGTCTGCTCCATACCATTAACATCTTGGAGCAGCTATAGACCTTGCCTGAATGAAGAGAATATTGGGAGAGAGGCATGAAGGACAACCTGGGTCAATGCCCGTATGTGTCCCACGCTCTCCTCCAACTCTCTCCACGGGTCTGTCGTGACCGGCCTGTGCATGTCTGCCCCACATCATGACACCTTGAAGCATCTGGGTCACTATGTCACTTGTGCCGTGGTTTTTGCGGATTTCAATCGTCTTGGTCTTTTACTGCCAGCGTATCGCCACCCATCTGGCAAACCTTCCTCACTTTGTCCGGGCTTAGGACCGGCACAGGGACGTTGTTGGTTCCCTGTGGTGGAGGATGGATGCAGTTTAACGTCGTGCCCAGGACGCAAGTAATGTAATTTTCTTTAATCATATCTTTTAATGTAACTGGCTGCGATATGTTAGCAAGATGCTCAGTAAAATATATCATCATATATCATCATTGTTATTTTGTGACTTACTGTCAAATCAGCTGATTCTCATTTTGCCAATACCATCTACCAAATCTAAAGTTGATGATTGTCAACCATGACCCTAAACCCCACCCTAATAGTAATTATAGTAGTAATGTTAGTTAATAATTAATAATAATAACTACATAAATTAGTAATAATAACAATGCTGCTATGAGGGCCCTTTACAAAACAGAATTTGAAGTTGTTGCATTATTGTCATTCTGTGACTAAATGGCTAATCAGTCTGTGAAATTAATCGTTTCCGGCTGCTTTCTAGGTTTCCAGAACACAATCCTTGTGTTGTCACATGACTCGATGGATGAGATGTTGGTTGACGGATATCCGGAGGCTGGGTCTTACGTCCGTCCAATCACCTACGACATGGTGGAGAAAGAGGAGATTGACGAGATCATCAGTCGTGCGTTCACGTGTGAACAGTACATCAAGTACACCTGCTTTCAATCAAAGCTACTCACAGACGCAGGTAAGCAATCGTCATCAGCTTATTATTTTTAGTGCTACTATTGCCATTGTTATTGTTATTATTTGTATTGTCATTATTACTAATGCCATTGTTATTGTTAGTTTTTTTTATTAGTAGTATTGTCATTATTACTACCACTATTACCATTGTTGCTCTTATTATTTATTATTAGTAGTATCGTTATTATTACTACTACTTCTGATTATACTATTATTATTATTATTATTATTATTATTAATACTGTCATTACTATTATTACTATTATTTCTCTGAGGCGCACATGATTCTCTCATAGCGATTGGGGATGCTTCATTCTGGAATGACTGGCATTTGCTTGTCAGTGGTAAAGTTGCCCTGAAAGGTGATTCTTTGCAGTTTCACTTATTATGGTTGATATTTATTATTTATTGATTCTATATTGCATCTTTGAAGAATTGATTCATTGATTGATTTGTGGATTGAACGACCAGCAATTGCTCTCTTTATATCAACACAGTGCCTTTCATCCGTGTCTCCTAGATTCACTGATTCCTTAAATCTATTGCTAACAACAATCGTTTTCCCTCTGCTGCAGGGAGTTCCGATCCAAACACCCCCAGTTGGGGTTGGTGGGTCGGCCGTGAGCGAATGGTGGAGCGCTACTGGGGCGGCTCAGCCCCAGACTCGGGCAAATGTGCGTGCGGTCTGAAGAGCGAATGTCGTTCGGGTGGCGGCGGGGTTGGTCAAAATCCGTGCAACTGCGACTCGAGTATTCCGATGGAAAACATCTACGACGATGGATATTTGAGGGAGAAGGATCGACTGCCCGTCATGGAGCTGCACTTCGGGGACACGGGGAATATTGGGGACGAGAAATGGGGGAAGCACATCCTCGGGCCACTTCGCTGCGAAGGAGACAGTGAGCGTTTGTTGCATGCGTTGTTTCATAAGGGTAATCAAAGGTATCTAAGTGATGTATCTAAGGTATCTAGGTGTCTAAGTATCAAAGGTATCTAAGTATCTAAGGTATCTAAGGTGTCTTAGTATCTAAGGTATCTAAGTGTCTTAGGTATCTAATGTATCTAAGTATCTAGGGTATCTGAGGTATCTAAGGTATCTAAGTATCTTAGGTATCTAAGGTGTCTTAGTATCTAAGGTGTCTAACTATCTTAGGTATCTAATGTATCTAAATATCTAGGGTATCTGAGGTATCTAAGTGTCTAAGGTGTCTAAGGTATCTAAGTGAAGTTGCGATGATACAGAAAATACTTCAGCTACATCAGCGGTTCTCAACCTGTGGGTCGCGACCCCCACGGGGGTCGCCTGACGATTTGCCAGGGGTCGCCTGGAGGCTTCAGAAATTTTCAAAAGATGCACAAATTGTTGTGCACTGGCAATTTCAAAGCTTCATTACGGCAACTTATTACATAGAATAAAATTGGACTTATACTTTTGATATGATTTATTTGGTAGAACGCGGCAGTTAGTTTATTTTTTGCCAATTTTAGCTTTAAAATATAAATTCCACTTTTACCAATCATCCAGAAAAAAGCAATAGGCTACCCGGTAGGCTAGCCGGCTTGCACAAAGAATCTATGCTCTCTGCTAGTGAGGCCTATCACGGGCGGAGACTTTGAAGGACAGGAGACGTTTCCCCGAAATTTGTGGTGGGGTCGAGCTGCCTGTTTCGGTATATCTCCCATGTTTCAGAAATATTTCATAAAAACGTAGAAATTTATAATGGGCAATTCTGTTAAGATGTCAGTTGAAAACACTATCATTACCGTGTGTAAGGTTAAAAAAAGGAACATTGGGGAGGGAATATTATTGAAGTCTTAGATCACGACTCTGAAGCTCTGAGCACTGAAATCATGAGCAATTTCGTTAAGATGACAGCTTAAAGTGCTGCCACTAGTATGCAAAAAAAACTAAACAATGGGGTGGTGACATTTATTGAAGTCTTAAGCCATGTCTTTCTGCACTGATATAATAGGAAATTATTTTTTAGATGACGGCTTAAAATGTGACCATTGCAGTGTGGGAATTTAAAAAAGCATTGGGTGGGCTACTCTGGAAGTCTTCCTGAAATAACGAGCAATTTTGCTAAAATGACAGCCTGAAATGCCACCATTACAGTGTGGAATTTTTTTTAAATCGGCAATGGGGAGGGGCACATCTCTCTACAAGCTTTTCCTTATCCTCGGTGCATTCATTAAGAACAAAATTAAAGTTTATGAAATTGATAGCCTTCCAAAACGAATCAGCTGGGTGAAATAAGTGTTATGAAAAGAACTATTTATTGGCCATTTTTTAAGAGTAGCCTATTGATTTAATAGCTAGTTCCTGCATGAATACGTACTGAATAGAGAAGCTACAATGTCAATGGCTTATTTGTACCGACATAGGCCTAATATTGTTGGTCGATTCAATGAAACCCAACAAATAAACAGAGGTGCCATCCAGAAGCTAAACATCCTCACTATGCAGAAATTCATAATACACGGGCGGAAACTTTCCAGTAAATGACTAGTATTTTTAAGAACAAAGCTGATGACGCCAGGAAGGCACACATGGGAAGTTCCGGCAGCAGAACGTGACAGCTATTGAAATTTTACAAAACGAATAGACTTATGAAATTCAACTGCCGAATAGGCAGCTCTCAGAATCGCAAGACCAATGAAACCTCACACAATGATTGCCAAAAGCAGAGTGGAATATTATTATAAAGTGAAAATGCATAGCAATGGACAATGGTAAAAAAAATGCAGATGAGGGGAGGGAAACGCGGAGGGGGGGGTAACGCAATCAATCTTATCGTTGGGGGTCGTCGCAACTTTCAAAATGTTACCAAGGGGTCGCCGCACTAAAAAGGTTGAGAACCGCTGAGCTACATTAAGGAAGTAGTCTCAAGAAGCAATGCTTGGTTCTTTTGTCTCCAATTTTTCTCACTGGTGCAGAAGTAACAATGTAGGGTATTTTCTATATTTGTTGCTTTAATTGTGATAGTGATAGATCCTGCAGATTTATAGTCGCTCTGGGAGAGGCTTGATGTGACGGAAGAAGAAGGAATAACTTTTTTGCTATAATATCAGCATTATTTTATTACCTTAGGAATGCGTGTTATTTTGTGAGCGTTTTCACAAATTGCTGTAAAGTTTTTATGGATAAAATTAGCGGCCTGTGTTTACTTGGTTTTCACACAGAACAAAACCTGAAATCGTTGCAATGATGTCTATATCTTATCGTAGTAAATTAAAATTATAACACGTTGTAAACTTTATATTTATATGCACATTGCGCCAAGTTCAAATGACGTGAATCTATACCAATTTATTGGTTGTTTTGAGATATTTCTGTTTCCAACATGTTGTGTGTTTGATGTTCTGTCTATAATCAATATCTTCGTCATCGTATTCTTATTTCTTGCTAGTTTCTAAATATTTACATCTCTTGATATTTCCAATGTTTTAAGTCCGTCAAAGTCATCTGTGCTAATGCCAATTCTTTCAGCCGCCTGTTTGCATCTCTAAAAATGGTATTTTTAATTTTGATTTAATAATAATATTAATAATAATACTAATAATAATAATGTAGTAAGTAATGTGACTTGATCTGTAAGAGTTATGCATCGTAGCCAACCACTCGTGAAAGTCAATCTTTCCAGACTTGTCGCTATATGACTATTTGCATCCAATAATGTACCACACGATAATTATTATGAATTACCAATACGGTCGCTGAGTTCAAAAACGACCGTTTCTGTTTCTTTTCCAGCGATGTTCCAGAACGTTGTAACGTTTCGCAAGGAGGACGCGACGATTGAGCTTCCGAGGTACGGTGGAGTTGTATCCGGTGACATTCGATTCCAGATGAGGACGACCGCACTCAACGGAATCATTCTCCAGAACACTGGAACTTTCAACTTCATCGAAGTCCGACTCGTCTGTCAGTACCAGTCCTATGATAAAGCATCTGTGTGTCTGTCTGTCTGTCTTACTGTCTGTCTGTCTGTCTGTCTGTTTGTTGATCTGTAAGTCCGACTTGTCTGTCAGTACCAGTCCTATGATAAAGCATCTGTCTTTCTGTCTGTCTTACTGTTTGTCGGTCTGTATATCTGATTCTCTGTCTGTCAGTAGCTTGTCTGTCAGTCTGTCACTTTGAGTTATGTCTCTATCTGTCAGTTACTCTGCATGTCTTTCTCTTTGTCTATCCGTCACTTGGTTGATGCACCCAACTTTTCGTTCTTCTCAATAATGATGTTGATTGATGATGAGGATTAATTAATAGTGTTGGTTTTTTATAATAAACAACTGACTTTACTTACTGCCAGGGCTGAAAGTGGTTTGGAAAAGTTGCCGGGTCTGACTTTGGCGGACGAGCCGACGCCTTTGAGCCGAAAATATTTCTGACAACCTTTTTATTAATTTGCCCAAAATTTTCCAACATTATTCCATTTTTTACCTATTTTTTTATATTTTTGCCCAGATTTGTTAAACACGCGACCCGGCTAAGACCCGGCACCAGCAAGTCACGCAAATCAATGCCGGTTCGCAGACCCCGACAGACCCGGCTCATTTTCAGCCCTGCTTACTGCCCATATATATATATATATATTTAGTTTAATGATCAGTTGGTGTGAAAGGCGAGTGGTCAGGTGTCTCCCTGTTTCGTGGTTAAGATTTCGTTAGGATGAGGTCCTGTTGCCCACGTGAGACAACGTGGATGTACTGAACCCCCATAATCATAAATAATTAATGATCAGTGATTAATAATAGATAATAAATATTGGTTATTACTGATTAACAATGATTATTAATAATTGGAAATCTATATGACACCGTAACACAGTCATGCTGTTACAAGGACACATGTACTAATCTCGTGTCATTTTGGTCCTGACTGGAGATTTCTATCATTGTCCATATGAACCACCTGTTCAATTCATTTTGATCAACTCCGAAGTTGATATTGCTATTACATGATATGGATGAATCTTCCGTTGGCAGTTGGAAACATCATCCAGTTCCGTTTCGATGTTGGAAACGGAATCCAGACGCTGGAGAAGATGACGGCCTATCCACTGAACGACGACAATTGGCACACGATCCACGTGGAACGAAACCGTAACCAGGCGACCTTGAGAGTTGACCTTCAATCCCCCGAAGAACTGGATGAACCTTCAGACCAGGAATTCCGTGAGCTCATGCTGACAAGTCCTCTTGTTGTTGGTGAGTTCATAAATTGAAAAGGTTAACAGCGGTGGGATGTTATCTGCGTCTCCCTTATGTTACCATTTACTTGTGTGGGCATCCTTTAATTAAGAGTACCTTGCCTTGAAACGGTTCCAATAAAATAAAAAAAGTTAATGAATTCTTTACAGTTGTATGTATTCTCCCCATTTTCCAGTTTGGTTTTCAATAGACACTCAGAATGATGGTACAAATGATGAGGTGAAAGATTATAATCTAATGATGAATTTGATGCGGATGATAGTAATTTCGTTAATTAATTTATAAGATGAATATAAAAATGATGCAGATTTATAATAAGAATTATTTTGCTAATCATCAAGAATCCGGTAATGATGTAGAAAGTTAAGATGACAGAGATGATGTAGAAAGTTAAGATGATGGAGATGATGATTTTGTTAATCATCATGAATCTGGTAATGATGTAAAAGTTAAGGTGATGGAAATGATGATTTTGTTAATCATCATGAATCTGGTGATGATTTAGAAAGTTAGGATGACGGAGATAATGATTTTGTTAATCATCATAAATCTGGTAATGATTTAGAAAGTTAAGATGATGGAGATAATGATTTTGTTAATCATCATAAATCTGGTAATGATTTAGAAAGTTAAGATGATGGAGATAATGATTTTGTTAATCATCATAAATCTGGTAATGATTTAGAAAGTTAAGATGATGGAGATAATGATTTTGTTAATCATCATGAATCTGGTGATGATTTAGAAAGTTAGGATGACGGAGATAATGATTTTGTTAATCATCATAAATCTGGTAATGATTTAGAAAGTTAAGATGATGGAGATAATGATTTTGTTAATCATCATAAATCTGGTAATGATTTAGAAAGTTAAGATGATGGAAATGATTATTTTGTTAATCATCATAAATCTGGTAATGATTTAGAAAGTTAAGATGGCGGAGATAATGATTTTGTTAATCATCATAAATCTGGTAATGATTTAGAAAGTTAGGATGACGGAGATAATGATTTTGTTAATCATCATAAATCTGGTGATGATTTAGAAAGTTAAGATGGCGGAGATAATGATTTTGTTAATCATCATAAATCTGGTAATGATTTAGAAAGTTAAGATGATGGAGATAATGATTTTGTTAATCATCAAGAATCTGGTGATGATTTAGAAAGTTAAGATGGCGGAGATAATGATTTTGTTAATCATCAAGAATCTGGTGATGATTTAGAAAGTTAAGATGATGGAGATAATGATTTTGTTAATCATCATAAATCTGGTAATGATTTAGAAAGTTAAGATGATGGAGATAATGATTTTGTTAATCATCATAAATCTGGTAATGATTTAGAAAGTTAAGATGATGGAGATAATGATTTTGTTAATCATCATAAATCTGGTAATGATTTAGAAAGTTAAGATGATGGAGATAATGATTTTGTTAATCATCATAAATCTGGTGATGATTTAGAAAGTTAAGATGGCTGAGATAATGATTTTGTTAATCATCATAAATCTGGTAATGATTTAGAAAGTTAAGATGATGGAGATAATGATTTTGTTAATCATCAAGAATCTGGTGATGATTTAGAAAGTTAAGATGGCGGAGATAATGACTTTGTTAATCATCATAAATCTGGTAATGATTTAGAAAGTTAAGATGATGGAGATAATGATTTTGTTAATCATCATGAATCTGGTAATGATTTAGAAAGTTAAGATGGCGGAGATAATGATTTTGTTAATCATCATAAATCTGGTAATGATTTAGAAAGTTAAGATGATGGAGATAATGATTTTGTTAATCATCAAAAATCTGGTGATGATTTAGAAAGTTAAGATGGCGGAGATAATGATTTTGTTAATCATCATAAATCTGGTAATGATTTAGAAAGTTAAGATGATGGAGATAATGATTTTGTTAATCATCATAAATCTAGTGATGATTTAGAAAGTTAAGATGGCGGAGATAATGATTTTGTTAATCATCAAGAATCTGGTGATGATTTAGAAAGTTAAGATGATGGAGATAATGATTTTGTTAATCATCATAAATCTGGTAATGATTTAGAAAGTTAAGATGATGGAGATAATGATTTTGTTAATCATCATAAATCTGGTAATGATTTAGAAAGTTAAGATGGCGGAGATAATGATTTTGTTAATCATCAAGAATCTGGTAATTATGTAGAAGGTTAATATGACGGAGATGATGATTTTGCTGTTTTGCATATCGATATTAAATGCTGTCAGTGCAGATCGGATTAGGTTAGAGATTATTGCTTCTGTTGATTATTTCAGGTGCTGCTGTTGACTTCAGCGAAGGATTTGTTGGCTGCATCCGGGCCATGCAGGTCAACGGGGTTCTGATGGATCTACGTGGCAAGGTTGAAAGGGGCGAGGTCACCTATGGTGTCTCAGCTGGTAAGTTTCACCTGGTTTTGACGCTGATCCTCCCATTTCAAAGCATGCGGCTATTTCAATAGTTTGCAAGCAGACCAGGTTGAGTCCTGTATGATCTAACGGAATCCAGTTATGTCTAGTCTTGTGAAATTGAATCTAGATTGTGGGAATAGTCTAGTCCGTTCTAGTTTAGTCTAGTGTTGTCGTTGTGTCCAGGCAAGATAAATCTATTTCAGTCTAGAATGTTCTATTCTGTTGTAATGTCTAGTATTTTTGTCGACTCCAATCAAGTCTATTTTTTGTCTGTTCTAGTTGAGGAGTCTTTTTAATTATGGTTTAGTGTATTCTAATTTAGTGAGTGTACTATTTAAGTCTGTTGTTGTTCTAGTTTATTCTAAGCTAATGCAGCCTAGTGTTCAAATTAAGACTATTTGAGCCTGGTTTAGTGTAACTTTCTAATCTATTCTTGTTATAATTATTGTGTTTACTATTATTGTTGTAGTGTTGTGTAATCTAGTTAAATAATTATTTATGTGACACCTTCCTATTTATTCCCTAATGAGCTGTGGACTCTGACATCGTATATTTGTATTTCTCTGCAGGTTGTCATCCGAAGTGTGAGAGCAATCCGTGTTACAACAACGGAATTTGCTTGGAATGGTATTCAAGATATACTTGCGATTGTGCCTACACTCCGTTCAGAGGATGGGATTGTGGAAGAGGTAAGTTGAGGAGGGGTGACTAGATTTGGTTTTTTCAGCTGTAATTAAACAAAAAGTGAGAAACTATTGCGAGCAGATCACAAAACTAATTTCTACCACTAATACATGTGTTTAGCTGTTCAAGCAATCATGAGTTCTTATTATTGGCTGTTTAAAAAAATTTGAAGTATGAGCTTAGCATACTGTGTTTTACGTGTCCTGTAAACTGATATATATTTATTCATATATTTTATTGGTTTTTTGATTTTCTATTGGTGATCGGAAGTTTGAGTGCGAACGCACAATTTTATTGGGATTTTTTTACGGGTGTTGGCTGATTGCTTCTGGTTGTTTTTGATTAAAAAGTGAAGCATTATTACTCTAAAAGATTGCGAATGTTTGCCTTATTAGAAGCTATTGTATCTTGATTGAGATATATATGTTGACTGTGTTTACTATCCTAGAGATGGGTGTGACAATGCAGCCAGACTACATGATTCGCTACGAGTTTGACCCTGTCTATGGTGACATTTCAACTGACGAGGAGAACATTTTGATTGGATTTTCCACCCAGGAGAAACATGGTTATCTCATGTTCATTCGAAGTGATAAAGTGCCGCCGGAATATATGTCCATCGAAGTTAACAACAACGGTCTGTGGTACTTTGTTTTTGTTTGTATGTGCGCTTGTTATAGCGCCCCTTCAAGCAGTCTACTCAGAGGCGCTCCTGACTGCAGAGTGGACACTGCATCGGAGTTTCACGCTGAGGCGCTGAGCATTTTCAAGTGAAGGACTTGCTGAAGGTCCCTACGCGGCGATTTGAGGTGGATTCGAACCTTCCGGCTTCAAGGCAACAATGCCACCACTACACCACCGCGCCCCACATTTGTGTATGAAGATAAGATAGATCCTAGACGTGGCTTGACTCAACTAGAAGATAGGCTGGGATTTGCTAGAATCGACTAAATTATGATCCTCTTTCAATTTCATTTCTTATACATTGCATCCTCTTCTTCCAATATGCCATGTGCGTGTGTGTCTTAAGTAAATGCCTCGAATAGATTTAATTTGCTTTCCTTTACTTTGTGGTGTTTTACCTTAACTATATTTTATTGATTTTGGGTTTCTCTGTTTGGAATATGCCTTCCCTTTAGCCTGCATTCTCTTCCACAGGAATTGCATAACTCTTTTTGTAAACTACTCGAGCTTTTCCTCATTTGGCTGTGCCTTGGTCGGGAGCGCCTCTGAATAGTTATCTTGAAGGGATGCTATATAATGTTTTTTACAGATCGATAAATAGATTTTATTCTGCTAGTTTACATGACATTAACTTGTTTTATCTTCGCTCACTTACCTCACTGAACATGGATTCATCATAAATTACTTGATGTTACCTTTGCACCTTTGTTAGGCTCTGAACAAGTAATAATAATAAATTTTATGATAATTATGACAATTTACATTGTGTCATAACACAGCTATGCTGTTACAAGGTTGCCTTACAAAGCAGCTTACGGGCAGGATAAGCCCTAGGGAACAAAAGTGTTTTAGCATAGATTTAAAAGAGTAAATGGGTAAGTGGCCGCTATTTGCATCTGGCATATACACGCTTTACTGTGTACAGTAGACCTGCACGTACTGTACTTATAACCAGGGCCCAAATTTATGGGAGGTGTCTTAGCTAAGACACCACTTAGCGCTAAGATACGACTTACAAAGACGCGTCTTAGACTTTACGACAAGTGGTATTCACAACGCACACTTAAAGGACCACTTACTTAGTCGATAACCAAAGCGTGGTTATAGTTAGCGCGCATGCGCACATAATATTAATAGGCGGCCGTGCCTTAGCCAGTGGGCTAGACAATGGGCTGTCCGCGTATCGAAACAAACAAAGACGTTGCATCGCCCGCGGAAGATATTATCTTCGGCGGTAGATTATATGCGATATAAAATGCGTTTTGTTACACATTAATGGTATTTTGGGACGGCGAAAACAACAAGCATAAATCAGCTCATCGTCCCACAGCCAACGGAATTAAATTTGGTGCCTCTGAAACACTGTTTAATAGTTTAAACCGCGTCGAAGTGGACGAATCGAAGATGTCCCGCCGGCCATGTTTGCCTTTACGACAGCGACTAGTAGACTTACACGACCCTCGTATGTCGACTAGCGTAGTTGTGTCTTAGCTGGCTAAGATGTCGTTGTGAATTTCGATTTATCCGTTAGTTGCCCACTAGTCGCAACTAGGACGTAAGACACGTCTGAGATACCGTCGTGAATTTGGCCCCAGATGAATGACTAAATAAATATATGGTAGACATTCTTTATAACAGCTAACCTTGGTTTATTATATTAGACTAGCCTTGCCTGAGCTTGATTTGTATCATGTACATTGTAATGTATCTTATATCCTTAGTTCTTCATTATTGTCTGTTTGTAGGTGGGATCAAGGTTATCATCGATGTTGGCTTCTATCGAGACGAGGTCAACACAGACATTCCGAATGTTGACCTCACGAACGGTCAACAACACGTCGTCAGCGTTCGTAGGATCAACTCTGGAAGGACGCTCATACTTGCGGTAGGTTGACCTACTCTGGTTTGCAGGAGGTATGTTAAGGTGGGTTAAGGAAAGATGAAGTTATGCACGAAAATGGGAGGTATGGCTGTTAAAAATATATTGAGTAAAACCACATAAGGTTAAATTTGGTAAGGTACCTTTATGGAGGAAAGGTTATATAAGGCTCACGCTTTCAGCAAAACAGGGTTATGTTAACTAGAGGTAGATATGATAGTTTACTACAGGTGCCAATATTGATGATAAGCACAAGCTGCATGTATGTCCACACACTCTACAGCATACTGATTATGTTATAAATAACCATATCCAACATCACTCTATCAGGTGAAGTTAGATGAGGTGACGTTGTTGGTAGGGAAGTTGAATTCTGAGTTGGGTTTATCTTTGTGTGGTGATGCGAGGTTAATCGTTGTATAGGCAATGCTATGGTGAGAAACAGAAACGCTATTGGTGCTGTTAGTTGATAGAGTTGATAATCGTGCCTTTGGTTGCAGGTGGATGATTACCCGCCTGCAATCAAGACGTGGGACTTGACGCCGAGTGCCGACACGAGACTTGACAACCCTCGTTACATCTACTTTGGAAGGAATGGTTAGAAATTCATCTACATATATTTTAATTATGTTAACTTCGATTCGCATGGTAAAACGATTGAAAACTTCCGGAAAACTGCCAGAGGCTGTAGAAAAGACTTCATGGGTCGCATTCTGCCCCTTGCCACGTGTTTGAGACCAATGTTATAGGCAGTAATGATAATAAACTGAACATTAGAAGTCGAGACAACACTTGAATTAACCGGTTGCATGCATATTTAAATTGAATATTTTCTGTATGCTTCTTAATTTTTAAAGATAAATTTTTTTCTTGAGTTTAATGTAAGCTGGCCATACTGAATTTGCTTTTGATGGAATGTGTGTGTAAAGGTGGCCTTGACAATATAACTTTATTAAGTGTTTTAATGAGGGTAATCATATTAATTAATTGTGACTTAGGCCCTCAAATGACATATTCCTATTGATTCCATACTGTTTTTTTTTTCTATTCCATTCCAGTTGTTATGTTCTAGTTTCTTGTATAATATTTCATTCCGATTGTTTTCTTCTACTTTCTTTTGCTTCGTTTTCAACTGTTATGTTCTAGTTACTTACTCGGAATTTATTTTAAGAATTTTAGACGGACAGAACTCAAACAAATATGGCTAAAGCTCAGAATTTAGGTGAAAGTTGACGGTTTCAATGCGAATGCTGTATTTTTTTATTAGCATCATTAATCTTTGTACAATAAATTGAGTTGTAAACATATATTTTGCAGAAACAACGCGCCCTGGTGATGGATATCGTGGTTGCCTGTTCCGCGCGCAGTGGGACAACCAGTTTCCAATCTCTCGTGTCTTCCAGGATCCACGTGGCTCAAACATTGTGGTAGAGCCACCTGGTATGTGGCTAAGTAGAGATGCTATTCATTAAGAGGAAGTACTGTAGACAGTGAGCCATTTTCAATGCTGCACAATGTTTTATTTTATCTGATAAGCTAATGACTTCTATGGTACCATCCTCAAAATACACTTGTCCACTGCACATTTTTTGGACAATGAAAAATGCCATGCACTTCATGGATACCACAAACTAACACTGTTGCTCTTGACACTGCACAGTGTGCATTTATTTGTTTATTTGTATGTGCATTTGTTATAGCACCCCTTCAAGCTCTCTCACTCAGAGGCACTCCCGACTGCAGAGCGGACAATGCAACGGAGTTTCACGCCGAAGCGCTGAGCAATTGAAGTGAAGGACTTGCCCAGGGTCCCTACGTGGCGACGTGATTGGATTCGAACCTTCCGGCTTCAAGGCAACGACGCCACCACTACACCACCGCATCCCACATGCATTCAATCTTTGACTCATTCGGTTATTTTTACTCAAGGTTTCATCTTATACAGCTCGACAGCACTGCTCGAATATCCGTAAGTCATGAGTTTTAGATGGATTTGGGTAGCAGCGTCAGAAGTCTTGGAGCTTCTGAAGAGACGGTATACTTTGAAACTTGTGAGGATTATTCTGGGTCTGTACTGTACAACTAGATTTGTTGTTAATTTCTTAATCAAATGATAATATGTTATGACTGCTGTTCTTTGTTGCAGGTAAGATTCGTGAGGACATGTGTGGCTTCGAGGAGTACACGCACATTCCAGAAGCGATGGAGTTCCGACCAACGCCCTCCTTCCGCCTCAACGCCACATCTCCACCGTTGTTTGGCGAAGGAAGGGCACAAGGTCTAACGTCCAGGGATTCGGCCATACTCGGAGGTCTGTGCTTGATTTTTTTTATTGTATATTCGTTTAATTGAAAATCAGACAATTCCTGGTGACACACTGCACTCGGTTACATGTCAAAAATGTTAAAATAAAACACAGAAATAATAATATAGATAAGTATAGTAATAATAATGTAATAGAAACATTTAATAAATAAATAAACAAAGTAAAGTAGCGGCAGCCGTAATAGGTGCCTATCTGTCTGGTTGTTGATGTTAAATGTTGGTGTTTGTGCATTAATATTGCACTGTTTAAACATCTTCCCAGTGGTGAAAGTTTTTGGGTGAGCAATGGGGAACGCTGAATGGTTGAGGAGTGGAACATTGAAGAAGAGTTTTATTGGAATGCATTTGTAAGCAGGGTTTCATGTATGGTAAACAGTTGGAATGCAATCAATGAATTTTGAGAGCCGTTCACACACATTCTCACCCATTTTAGAGCATGGATTCACTATCCCTTACTCATTTCCTTGTGATGGCAACGTTGTTTAAATTTTTGTCTGTCGTATTCTACTGGACTGTTGCCATAATAAAATTATTATGACATATTCCTATTGATTCCATACTCTTGTGTTTTATTTTATTCCATTCCAGCTGTTGTGTTCTAGTTTTTCTAAAATATTTCATTCCTATTTTCTTCTACTTTCTTCTGCTTCGTTTTCAATTGTTATGTACTAGTTCATTCTATTTCAGTGTATGCGTTAGTGATTTTTTGCTTCCATTCCACTGTACCTTAAATGAAGCCGGTCCAGTAATCCACCCTAAAGTTAGCAAAGTAAGTAAGTATATTTTCTAAGTGAGTTAAGCAAGTAGATTTCTCTGCTTGGAAATGCACAATGAAGCAAATGACGATGTCCAAATAAAAGATGAAATTCAATCGGAAGTGGTTGTTTTCATTGCAGCTTGTCTTGGTGCTGGACTGGTCATCATCATTTGCATCGTTCTCCTTCTCATCCACTACTACTACAAGCAGAAGCGTGAATACAAAACATACGAGGCAAAGGACGCTCGTTACTTCGACAGCCCTGACTACGCCATCGCGTCCGGCAGCACCCACCAACCGGAAGTTCAGAAGAAACGCGAGTTCTTCATGTAGAGCTCACTCACAGACTCGATTCTTTGCGCTCGTTTTCGGCCGAGTCAGCTGACAATGACGGGTTGCTATTGACGAGGTTTTTTCGCTGAAATGCTGAGCACAATGGCGGTCGGTTGCCATGACGATGTTGCCATGGAAACGCCGATGTTGTACATAATAGGTTCTGTCTTGTTTGGTTCCTTTAGGTCCTGGTAAAGATTTTGCCATTTACCTGGGCTTGCTTTATGGGGTTAAGGACCCTTCAAAGCTTATTTTGATTTATGATCTGAAGTTTATTTTGACTTATGATCTGAAGTATCTGATTGCGTAAATGTGTGGAGGTTGTTTCACAATGTTAAGTAAGGACAATGGAATTGAAGGGGTATTCAAGTGGGTGATTGCTTTCACTTACACAATCAAGTTTCGTTTACGCATACAAGTTAAACATTCCATTGCATCATATCAATATTGCGATTCAAGTTTCACACTTTATTGCATCCCCGCCAATGTTGCGATTTAAGTTTCGCATTCAATTGCATCACGACAATGTTGCGATTCAAGTTCACACTCCATTGCATCACATCAATGTTGCAATTCATTTAGAACTGCATCCCAGTTTCACATTTCACTGCATCACATCAGTAATTGCAATTTCCTGTCAATAAGTCATTTACGTGTGAAGAATTGTTGTCCAGGTAATGTAGTAATGGTTCGATAATGTTTGTGTCTCAGTTGAAAGCCTGGGACTGATATTAATTGGTGCAAATTATAAGCAAGCAATTGCTTGTGTTTTTCTAATGACCAACCAAAGGCTTCTATAGTGCCATCATTGCATGAAAACTTATTCAATATGCAATTGGCCTACTGAGGAAAACAAGAAGTCCAGAACACTGCTCTGGTGATTACCGTTGGCTGCAGTTTTCATAGCAATTGCTTTTCCTTACAGAATTTGATTTAAGTGGGATAAGAAATGGGGCCATGTTGGAAAGTGTCAAAAATACTTTGTCTTCTATTATTCTCATTGTTACAGGTCTGATTTGCCTCAATCTGAAATATGATAGATCTGTTTATCTGAATTATGTTTTTTAAATCAATTTTTATGTGTCGTTATTTCTGTAATTGGTTTCTGTAGCAGACGATTTTTTGAAGTAATTAAAGATTTGATGAATTATTTACGTTTGTTAAAGTTTAATGTGCGTTTTATTTGTGATTCGATACAACAGAATGTGATGCATGCTACAGTTTCACTCATATCGATAGGTATCGTTTGATGCTGTCTCCACATTGAAATAGTCTTCAAAACCACACAATTTTAATCACATTACACATAGGGGCAGTGGCGTAGCCAGGAATTTATGATGGGGCGGGGTGTTTATGGCCTGGCCGGATGCCTTTTCTGACACCAACTCTACAGTAAATAAAAAGGGAATAAAGTAACAAAGGGAATAAAGTAAGAAAAACAATTGTTACTACAAGCAATTGTTTTGTTTTTTCTTATTTAAGTGGATAAATAACCTTTAAAAATACTTTTTTCTTAGGGCCAATGGGGGGTTTAACCCCCGAAACCCCCTTGTCTACGCCACATGAGATTAACGTAGAATATAAATCGTCTGTATCCCTGTTAACGGGAGACGCCAATGTCATCATTTCGTGTCTCGGGGAAGTCCAATTAGAATCGCAGATAAGCATATATCGATAAAGCTGGTGAGGATGACGATGGAGGAGCAGATAAATGATGATGAAAGTCCAACTTCAGTTCTGCATCTGAACTGCATTTGATTCAGGTGGGGGTGACGTTGTTGATGTGCTAGTACATAACTACCCACCTCGTTGCACAGTTAGCTTTGTGACTGTGAGATAGATATAGGCTGAGAGGGTAATGCCAATAATTACATTCAAGTGGATTGGGAGGGAAGCATGGTAGGCTATATTTCCAAGGTCTCGAGCTAAGCTTATACTTGAAGATGTCTTTCATTGTCTTTTATGCTGACCCCAATCGGTAGAGTGAACTATTGGCTATTGATAGGACAGCGATTTCAAAAACATTTTCTGTCACAGCAAATACAAAGATGATTAGGGCCTAATAATTAGCCTATAGGCCTGCGCCAAAAGTAGGCTGCAACTTTAATTTCGACGAAGTAGGCCTACTGTTCGATTGTGTGTCTCATAGAATAATGTTTTTTTGGTTCCATGACACTTAATCCCGCGACACTTAATACCGCGACAGTTAGCACCGGACATTTAATCCCGCGACCATTTAATCCCGCGACAATTAATCCCGGCGACATTTAATCCCGGCGACACTTAACAGGGACGTCATTTCAGTTTTTGTCAGGGGGGGGCAAAACTTAGCTTATTTTTCGTATTTAGTATATATATATATGTGTGTGTGTGTGTGTGTGTGTGTGTGTGTGTGTGTGTGTGTGTGTGTGTGTGTGTGTGTGTGTGTGTGTGTGTGTGTGTGTGTGTGTGTGTGTGTGTGTGTGTGTGTGTGTGTGTGTGTGTGTGTGTGTGTGTGTGTGTACAAACTGGAAGCTGGCGCGAGCCAGTGTTGCACGATCGATGTCTGCGTAATTATAATAATATTCTTGAAAAAAATTAAACCGGTTGACAGTCTGACAGAACGCATCCGGTTACATTGTACAGTTATGCAATTGAAACATGTCATAAGAACGCAAATTACATAAGACATAAAATCTTCTCTATAATATTATACTGACAGAACAGACAGCCTGAAATACACGGCGCTAATAGCAGCATACAGAGCACGTCCCCCCTCCTACGGGGCTCGAACTCTGGCCCGCTGTTCTCCATGCCAGTGTATTGTATTTACACATTTATATAGCGCCTCTCACATAATGACTATTCAGAGGCTCGTGTTATCCAATGCGCTATCGATCCCCCCTATACTGTCACATTGTCACTTTATAGAATTAGGTTTCTATGGAGTTGTTTATACTTGCAAGAATTGTAAAAAAGGCTACGCTATATAAAATTCTGTCAACAGTATATGATAACTTAAATGTTTCACTAAAACAAGGGATATCGTCTTTGCTTCAGTCGACCCAAATCATCTATATGTATAACTGTTTCAATTTTCAAGTTTTTTGCACCTTCCTGAAGGCATGCAATGACCAGCAGCGCAGATCACTATACAGTATATATTCACTCAGTCGTTGGTCACCACATTTGTTCCTTATGTAGGTCTTACTCTTTTCATGCAGCTAAACAGCCGTACGCGTTTTCAACCGATGTCACAGGCAAGGTCAGGACAAGGTCAGGACAAGGTCGATAACTTTCAGCAGCTCACTGAAACCAGTGGAAGATGACTTAGACTGACTCGAACATCGTGAATGGACAGAATGGTCATATAGAGTAACTTGTACTTACCATCACACCTTTATACAGCTGCTAGCGACTATAGGCCTACTGTGACTTGGAAACAAGCAGAAAAGAACTTAAAAGGCAAAGCAGAGCACTCTCTGTAGGCTACGATTTATCAATATAACTTATTTGACATTAACTAATAATCCTCTGTAGACACTTCAATATCGGGTCTCGAAATGAACTGATCTTGGTTCTGTGACTAATATACTATATAACTATTCTTATACTCCCACTCCCAAAGCTCACGCAGAATACTATGTAGTCTACTGAGTACTGACGCACAAATACATATATAATAATATATGTATATAAATATATGATATCCAACACGTTATATATATATATATATATATCCAGCTGTCTTAATAAATTTTTCTATCCCCTAGCTAACCCTTAATGCGTCCAGTCTGATAAATTAGCCGTCACATTCCTTCTCAGACCACCTCCGCTCCGGCTTCGACATATCTGTCAACGACATCTGTTTTCAGTGGTATCGGGCCCAGAGTAGGCTAAGGTTTCCAGTATCGGTGTCTACAATGCTCGCTATATATATATCATACTGCGAGACTTAGAAGTCGACAAGCTTGCTGACCCCCCTGTAGGGTCAAAGTCAGCCTTTCGCTGGATTAAGATGCACAGTATGGACCTCGGTATAGACAGGGAGGAAGCTCCCTCCCTTTCATCATCAGGATTTACGGCCCTGACTTGTACATTGTTGACCTCTCTAGGGGTTCTCTGCAATTTTAGCTATTTTCAAATTTAGCACACGAGATCCATTCAATCTCTTGGGAGTTTCTATCACTCTAGGAAACCACTGTGTGCAAAGTTCTGACATAAATGACAAAATGCTCAGATAAACACATAAAAAATAGGTTTTTTTTCTCAAATTCAGGGGGGGGCAAATGCCCCCCCCTGCCCCCCCCCAAATGACGTCCCTGACACTTAATCCCGGCGACATTTAATCCCGGCGACAATTAATCCCGGCGACATTTAATCCCGGCGACACTTAATCCCGCGACCACATAATCCCGCGACAGTTAATCCCAGCGACATTTAATTCCGCGACACTTAACACCGGCAAAGTAAGGAATAAATATTTTTTTTAAATAAAGAAATTAAGAAATTAAATTCTGAATTTATCATATAAAAATCAATAACTCAATATACCTATTCACAGGATTATTCGATATTGATTAAAAATGTTCAGCCTTTGCAGTAAAAAATATATAACCCTGTACAATTCGATAAAAACAATAGTCACAGCAATATTTTAACGATTTCAGTCTGTGCACCTAAAAAAAAGTAAACCATGTACAATTCGGAAAAAACAATAGTCACCCAATAGCCTACCCAATTTCCTATGTAATAGTCGAACCTCTACTTACAGTTGGCCATGTGGACAACAACAGTCGTACAAATAATCGGACTCACGTATGCATAGGTACCAAGTGTCGCGGTATCAAATGTCGCGTGGTCATGTGTCGCTGGAATTAAATGTCGCAGGGATTAACTGTCGCGGGATTAAATGACGCGGGATTAAATGTCGCCGGGATTAAGTGTCCGGCACTAACTGTCGCGGTATTAAGTGTCGCGGGATTAAGTGTCGTGCTACCGTTTTTTTTACTTGGCGATCCTGTCAACTGGAAAAGTTCAACAATTCCGCCGCATCGACCACTAGCCAGTTAATATTCAGCATTAAATTTAGTTTGACAACGAACGCTACTAATTTGGCGCTTCTATGACAATGATCAGAGTTTATTCAGCGCCTCTATAGTTACTACCACGGTTTAGTCGGCGTTTCTATGCCAACGACCGTGTTTCTATGACAACGGCCACAGTTTTCTTCGACAACCTCCGCAGTTTATTTCGCTGCCAGCGTTTCTTTGGCGTTTCCGTTTCGACGGCGTTCTCGGAAGTTGTGGACGGTGAGAAGAAGGATGAAGTCGAACAGCTCAAGGAGAGTGAGGATGCTGGCTCCGAGTAGTAGACCGAGAAGACCTCCGATCTCGCTGAAGAGGCTCATCAGCTCGAAGCTGACCTGGAGACTGATCTTCTCGTAGCTGAGGTCCTTGTAGAAGATGTCGACCTTGATGAAGTTCTCTCTGAGGAAGAACAATAGGAATAATAGAAGAGAACAATAGGAATATTAGAAGAGTAAGTAGAAGGTGGAGACAAAGATGATGAAATGGAGATAAAGATGGAGGATGCACAGAACAGATACGCGTGGCGTCATTGGACATATGAACCTGCCTGACGGCAGAGAACTAAAGAAGAAGAAGATGGAGAACCTGAAGAAAGAAAGGGGCGATGAAGGAGTCGGCCATGAATACAAATTCAAATGAATGAGGTGTAAGTGAGAATTAAGTTGAAGTTTAGATAAGATTAGAGATAGCCCATGGTAGAGGAATAGAGTCAAGGTCGCCAATGCTTTATCGCCAACGTTATCTCATCTATGAAATCGTTGTTATAATTAGAGCGATTCATAGCAGAATCATCATCATCATCATCATCATCATCATCATCATCATCATCATCATCATCTTCATCATCTTCATCATCAACAGCAACAATAACATCATCAATTAAATCGAATTGACTAAATAATTATTAAGTCTCTAATTTATCCATTTATTCAGTCTGTCGCATTGTAAGCACTGGTGAAACTTACTTGATAAACTGTTCGTCTATTTCTCCGTTCTTTGCGTAGCCATCCAACTCATCGCTAAGCTCACTCGATGCTCTCTCGAGGTCGTTGAAGGTTTGTATGATCCTCGCTTGTGCCGTCTGCATTGCCAGGAGATAGTCGCCATAGAGCGTCTCCACAATCGTTACCATGGCAACCTCTGGATCGGTTGCCAGGTCAGATCTTAGGCTTCTGGAGTTCAGCAGCTGCTTGGCATAACGAACGATCTCAAAGTTGTTGACGAGGGAGGTGTTGATGGCTGGGATGGTCAGGTTGAAGGCGTTGTGAAGGGCGTCCTTCGCGTTCGACCGGACATTGATGACCTTGTTGACGAGCTGTTGCCACTCGTCGAGGTACCTCTGGTTGGCCAGTCGACGAGCTTCCTCCTTCAGGCTGATTGCGGTGGAAAAGAGGACCTCTTTCAGCTCCATCTTTGTCATGCCGCTCGAAGAGTTCAAGAACCGACGGAGGGGCTCGAGCAGGAAGGTCTCCGATGCTTCGAGGTCCGTCAGTAGGCTGTCCACCTGTGCGGTGAGGGACTGACGCACGGCTCTTGCGTCCAGGGATGCCTGTGTCGTCGCGCCCGCATAGGACAGGAACAGAACGTAAGAGCGATCTGAATCGATCTCCTTCCTATCATTTCGCAGATACCAGCGACATGAATCGAATTGCTGACCTGGATTGGAAGTCCCTGGAGCAGTGACCAGGGACTCTGGACCAAGACCAAGTTCCACGAATCTTTCAATCTCATCTAGCGCGGACAGTTTCACGTCCCAGCAGGATGTGTTGATGTAGACAGATGCCTGGTTCTGCACGAAGGCTTCCAGTCTGGGCTGCCACAACTCCGAAGCGTTTCGAAGAGACTCAACGCAGAGATGGTGTTCAGCCTGATCCACGTAGTTGACCGAGGTGTCGCCGAAAATGAAAGTCATGGTTCCTACGTACATGTTGACCATGTCCTCTACCTTCAAGATGGCCTGGTCAGCATCGTCTTTGGCTCTCATGAGGTTGTTCTTCTGGACGTGAAGGTATGTGTAGTTGGCTTCGTCGCATTCGTAATAGTCGTCCAGACTTGATGATGGCATCTGGGGACCGATGTTGATGGGACGAACACAAGTGCTGTCGCTGTTCTTGGGTCCCAGCGGCCAGCCCTCCAGTTGAAGGCACTCTTCCAGCTTCTGACGTAAGGGACTCGGACCACCGTTGGCCGAGTCTTCCTGGAAGAAGTCCGTGCTGAGTCGGTAGATCATGTTTGCGAAGTCACTGACGTCTGGTTGTGGTTTAGTGGAGGCGTCAGCCTTCGACTCGAAGCTGCTGTTGATGGAGTTGAAGTCCGTCGACAACATCTCCAAGTTGTCAATGAGTTCCTGACTTACACCGTACCTGCGAATGGAGCCAAATCCGAGTTTACATCGACCAACCACAGCACAACAGTTCAGGACCAATGACGATTGTCCATTTCCAACAGAAGCCCACCTTGTCTACGCATTAAGTGTAGCATATATGCTTAAGTTTATGGTTAGGTTCAGTGATCAACACCAAACCCAAACGATCTAAAAATAGTAGGAGCGTAAGGCTACTTACTGCATTCATCAGACTGAGACTATACTTAGCAAAGAATTTAGTTTTAGAGTGTTACAGTTTACGGGCTGTCAAGACTAGTATAAATCATCCTAATCATATCGTGGCGAGAATTGTATTCCTCTATTTCAACTTAAAATCTTTTTACAAGCTATCGGGGCGTCGTTAAAGCAGCCACACCACTTGTATTCCAGTATTCAATGTCCACTCTTTGCTGTAGCAAAATTGCAGTCAATACAGATACTAGCCTATACCAACTAGCAAGCTTGCCGTGGTATTCGCCACAACAGTTTTGAGCTCTGAGGTCTCCGCTGGCTGTCTCAAAGCTCCAGATCGAGTTTGTTGTTGAAATCTTTTCGTTCTGCAAGTTATTATTGCCGTTCAGGTTCAAAGTTATGAGTTTATGACTCATGACTTATTACAACTTGGGTAGCCAGACTTAGCCTATAGGCTAGTTTCGCGATCTAGTGGATATCGATATTTTAAAATCGACTGAACATCAACAAAAAATAACGACTGAAAATAACTTTCGGTATCATTTTGAACAGATTTGAAGTGTGTTTGAACGGTCATGAATGTCGTGCATACCCTTATTTTCTGATCTGAATGCTGTCCTACCACTTATTAGGTTAGAACAGAACAGGGCTGTTTTAAAGGAATATTTAGAACTGCACAAATTCTTCTTTCCTTTCCCATCCTCCATGGTAAATTTCTTCCAATCGGACGACAAAGACCTTTTTGCTAGTTTTAACTGTTACACAGAAATGCTTCTACAACTGCACATTTTGTGTACAACTGCACGCTATGAAAACCCTGGAACAGACTGGATAGGTAAGGGGGCGTCCATGACAGGTATTTCCTTTTATAGGCCTTCGATTTAAGTACTGATTTTGAGTGATTATTGAGTGACTCTTCATGCATTATTATATGCTAGCTGTAGATGCTTAAGAAGCATGATTAGATTAGACTACTTTAGTTTAGCTTCATCCGCCAATCCCCATCCATTCAATCATCTCTATCCATCCATGCATTCATCCATTCTTCCCATCCATCCATCGATCCACTACATTAGGCCTACCTGTCGACGAAGTAAGTATCGTTGGTCAGCACGCTCCTGCTTTCTTCGACCTCCTTTCGATAGAAGATTGTTGCATTGATGAGCGCCTCAGTCACAGCGACGTTCATTGTGACGAGGTCGCGGTTGGTGCGTTGGGAGACCTCTCGGGCACGGTCGAAGTTCTGCTGGAGTCGACTGCGCTGTGCTTCATTGAACAGCAGAATGCGATCGAAGTTGGTGATGGACAGCTGGGCGTAAGACAGCTGCGGTTCGTAGGTTACCTTCTGACAAGGTCCTGGACATTGGCAGTCCACGCTGACGTCCCTCGTTGCGACAGCTGAATGGTTCCACAAGCAAAGGATAATTATGTTGTTGCTATCACGGGAATTTTTCTGAGTTGCAGTTTATTGACTTCAAGCCTGATACATGATAGGCCTACAAAGCGGAAATTGCCGCGGGCCTAATTAAGGTAATCGAGGTTCTCTCAAAGTCTCAATCATTAGGATATAACAGGGTTGTTTTAAAGAAATTTCTAGAACTGCACAACCCCTTCTTTCCATTGCCATCCTCCATGGTAAATTGCTTCTAATCGGAGGACATTGACCTTTTTGCTAGTTTTAGCTGTACAGAAGTGCTTCTACAACTGCACAAATCCATTTAAAACTGCACATTTTGTGTACAACTGCACGTTAAAAAAGCCCTGGGATATGATATTATTTAAGTCAACTTAAGGAAGTCAGCGTACGTAGCGTAT
The DNA here is from genome assembly GCA_949752735.1 of Lumbricus terrestris. Taxonomy (NCBI): domain Eukaryota; kingdom Metazoa; phylum Annelida; class Clitellata; order Crassiclitellata; family Lumbricidae; genus Lumbricus; species Lumbricus terrestris. Next base: position 43,471,466 of record OX457042.1, read on the forward strand.
AGCTTCCTTAAGTTGACTTAATCGATTTCAAGATCCTCCTCATTGGACGGGTTTCACTGGTTGACCCTATTATTCCATTATTATGCACAAGGGATGTTTCTGCTACTGTCAACTCAGTCAGGCCGTCGGTTACTTCGCTCAACCACCCGTGGAGATTATCTGGTTCTTCGCTGCCGTAGGCCCTACATCAACACGAGTGCACTCTGCATTCTTTAATCTTTTACCCGTTTGCCCCGAGACTATCCGCTGAAAACGGCATTAGGCCTACAATTTAAAAATGAACGGGTAAAGGGTTAATGCGTTCGTTTTTACCATTGGAACATTCTTCCTGTTGATTTTGAACTCTGCTATGGTTAGATTTCCAGCAAGCAATGTGCACTTTCACCAGAGTGCGATTTTTATGACAGTGATGTTCCAACCGGTTTAACAGAAACAGAGAAATTTAAAAAAAATAAAATAAAAATAGGTGACGGAGTTAAAATAAAATTTAAAATATGCGAACTACATAAAAGTTTGGATCAACTTTGAAACGTCTACAATTAATTTATGTTCTGTCGAATGAAGTTTTACCTAGATTGGACCTGACGCAGAAGAACGATTTCGCCATGTCGCAAACTGCAAGAATAAAATACAGAATCCAGTTGGTGAAACTCGTTTGCAGGTAAAACAAAGAAATTTCAGACAAGGTCTTAGATGAAGATCAGACTAGAGGAAGAGAAGGAAAAGTCGCGTCATATGGTAGCTGATCTCAAAACCTTAAAAATAATGCTCAACTCTCTTTTGTACTTTCCACCAGCTCGAGATCTACGGTAGCCTATTTAGATCTACATGTATATGAAGTAGCTGGAATGACTGGTCTAAAATCGATATTCATTTGAGTGTTTAATTATTTTTCATTTGTCATGTGTCTTGTCTTGTCGTTAACCATCCTCGATCCGAGGGTTGGTCTCTTCATGAGCAAGTTTTCTCCATCTCCTCTAATCTCTTGTCTCCGTCAGAGTCCGATCGAAAGATGTTCACATCCAAGCTCCGATGTTGACAACAAACCCATCGGAGCATGGACGGGAACATCTTTCGATCGTCGTGTGTGCAGCACATGATAGTCAACTAACCCATCGAATGCCCTCGGATTGCAATAATTACTTACGAGACGACGTTTCCCACAAAGCGAGGCATGCAATGACTGAGGCAATGACTCTACCAATAATATATTATAATACCACCGCCACTACTCACCGGTCGTGTCGTTGTCGGGCGAGTCCATGTAGACGTCAACGCATTTGCATTCCGCTTCGATCTGTCTGGCCAGGCATTGGACGAGGCAGTAGGACCGTGGACGGGCGCTCTTCACACACGACCCATAGGGGGCTTCGAGGCTGTCCGTCGCCTTCCGTCGGATGCCGATGAGGGTGTGGGTGCCAGGGGCGATGGCGAAACCGAGGTCGTCCACCTGAGGCAGTTCCGCAGGATCGTGAAGCAACGCCTGCAGGCAAGGAAGACAAACACAACTGCAGAGCTATGTCTATGTCTATTATCATGCTTGCTCTGAGGTAGGCATAAATTTAATCATCGATCAGAAGTCTTAAAGTTTGGTGATGACATTATTCTGGCATAGGATAGTCTTCGCTGAGGTCGTGCACAGTGACAAAAGTGCTGTTGAAAGCGATTTCATTGAAACGTTGGATGGCGACAGAGTCACAGAGAAGCGTGGGTAGATAAATGTATTTAGTTTAATCATTTGCAGTAAATCAGGCCATCACCCACCTTCAATCCAGCTTCGTGCTCTGGTCCGCTCATGTATTCGTACTGTTCAATGTTAAGATTCAGGCTGAGACCAGAACCGGAACCTGAAACTCAGACACACATCGTACATCCCGTGTTAAGGAAGAGATTAAACAGTTGCTGTGATTAATCAATTCGTTTATTAATATCGATCATAATTAAATTTTATAGACAAACAGTTTTATTACTTAGTCGTCTAGAGAATTTAGCAGCAGTAGCCTATCCAATTTTTGAGCATAACACTCTCCCAAACTCGGAGAAGCGAACGCACCGTTTAGGATTTGCATTTGAATAATTATAAAAGTCAGTGAAGAGCAGTGCCTGGCTACTACAGCTTGCACGTAGTAGCAAAACTATTTCCAGTGTAGCTAATTACTTTGCACAAACACGCATAAGTAGTAAGCAGGTCTACATGCATGTAGCATCAAACGCGTTCAAACGAACCTGATTTGTTGACGTAGAGTCTGTTAACTGCATCTGAGTTGAACGTATAGCAGACTCCGAAGTCCGTGAAAATTGTTGTGAAATTTGTCTCCACGTCACAAGTTTGTCCCTTCCAAAAGCAACTGAAGGAAGCAATAATAATGGAATCAGACAAATTTTTATGCGATTATAATATTGTTATTATGAAGGCAGTGATTCCCGCTCTACAACGGCTATATTCAGTCTTAAATCAGTTTCTTCAAATCGTCCCCTTCTTTGGATTGTGCGCTTTCTGAAAAAAGGTGGGTTTTTTTCGGTTAGCGTCTCTCTTCTTTCTTCGCTTTCCTCAAAACCTGCACCTCCTCACGGGGGAGGGGCATGGTGGTGATCTTGCGCACCTCAAGTGCTTCTGAACCATTCACTGACGTTGCAGCGCGTCGTGTGCTTCGCTCTTCGGCTATGGGTGAACTTCTGGTCCCGCGGGCTCGACTCGCTATTAAGGAGCGCCGTGCTTTCTCGGTCGTGGTCTGGAATGATCTCCCAGTTAGGCTTCGATCTCTACTTGGGGTCCATCCGGTTGGTTCTACAAGTCCTTCAAGTCTTTTTTCTTTGGTCGCGGTTGGGGTGGGAGCGCCTCTGAGTAGTTTCTTGAAGGGGCGCTATATAAATGCTCGGAATGAATGTGTGTTCTCCTCACCATAGACATTGAGTAGGTCGCTGGGACATATCCTACTCCGTAGGGATCAATGATTATACGAGGTCAGAGAAGAGGTTAATTAGTAGATGATCATGAGGTCGGTTTTCTTGTTACCTATGTATGAAGTCAAGTTTCTGATGAGCCGTGTTCAGCAGGAATTCAGTCACATTCAAAGCCTCCAAGTCGTACATCTGAGTAGGGTCTACTATAAAGCAAAGATCATCGAGGAGCATACTGTAATACTGTTATCTTAGCTAATAGAATCTGGTATTGTGTTACATAATAAAATCCAGCCTATATAGCACGATCAAGTTAATTGTATCCAATATGCCATAATAATCATGGCATGCTTCTTTGGTTAAGTATAGTGTATACCTTAGAGTGGACTGTTTGGCTATGCGTGTCGATTTCATTCCATTATTGCCTATTGCTAAATAGAAGGATTTGTTCACTAAATAATGTACTATGTTTATTCCCATGTTTTACACCAAAATACGGAAAGAAATTGGTCGTATAAAGAATATTTTTTATCTGATCTCATATTTAATAAACCAACAATTGATTTATCACAATCGTGATTCCAAATTCATAGGCTAGGCCTACTGCGATTTCTTGAATGAGTCATTCAGTTCGACTGTGAATTCGTAACTGCAGTTACAATAGTAATAGTAACAATAATTGTTGCTTCCATGTCTGTTTAGCGACGAGTGTAGACTATACGATTAGTTGGAATATTATGTGAGAATACCTCCGAGCAATTCCTGACTAGCTACAGGTCGTCCAGACAGATATTCCGAGCGATAGATATCATCGATGAATTGGTAGAGACCTCTGTCCACAATTGCTGTTAGTCTTGAAATAATCATGTGATAAAAATCGATCAATCAAACACAAAAGTCAAAAGCGCCATCAAGCATTGGCTAATGAAGAATATACGGTATCCTATCAACAGGGCGAATTTCAAAAGGGCGCAATCAAAAGGGCGCAATCAAATATGGGCGAAAATCAAGAGAGCGCATTGTTTTTTAGAGCGCACAATCAATAGGGCGAAAAGACAAATATTGTAAGAGTGATCAAAAGGGTGCAATCAAAGGGGCGCAAACGAATACAACGAAAAGTCAGTCAAAGCGCGCAAGTTTTAAAAAACCAAAGGGAACCGAAAAGGGCAGACCTAAAGAAAGAGTGTGTTTAAAAGGCGACGAGCAATTGAAGCCCACTGGATTGAAACGACATGATGAAAAGAAGAATTTGAAGAGGGCTGTAAGAAAAGAACGATTATGAAATGAAAGCTGGATGAAGTTTCTTTTAATGTGAAATAGAAGCTGGATTGACGAAAATATTGTTTAAGAACTGGAAGCTGGATGAATGTTCTTTTATTGATGAAATAGGAGTTGGATTGATGAAAATAATGCTTAAGAAATAGAAGCTGGATTGACGAAAATAATGTTTAGGAAAGGAAAGCTGGATTGACGAAATAATGTTTGAGAAATGGATGCTGGATGAATGTTTTTTACTGATGAAATAAGCTAGGAGTTGGATTGATGAAAATAATGCTTAAGAAATAGAAGCTGGTTTGACGAAAATAATGTTTAGGAAATGGATGCTGGATTGACGAAAATAATGTTTAAAAAATGGAAGCTGGATGAAGGCTCTTTCAACGGTGGATACATGGGCCCTTTTGATTGAGGTCTTTTAAACATGCGCCCTTTTCATTTCGCCCTTTTGACCGTGAGCTCTAAAAACAATGCGCTCTATTAATTTTCGCCTTTTTGATTGCGCCCTTTTGATTGCGCCCTTTTGAAATTCGCCCTGTGATAGGCCTAGTGAACTAGAATAAACTATATGGCTTAGTGGTGTGATTGAGTTTTGTATCACCCACAATATTTACTTTTCTTCAACTTCCAAACATTGTGTATGATGCAATAATCATGTATCCAGCGGTACTTAAGCAGATATGTAGCCTATATAATTATAATATATATGAAAATATTATTGATTCTTAAACGGAAGGCTCATGTTTTAAACGGAAGGCTCATGCTTAAAGCTAGTCATACAATCGTTGGCTGCTGTTGATTTAATCGCGTTAACGCGTGCGATTAACGCGTTAAAAAAGTTTGCGATTAAAAATTTTAACGCATTAATCGTACGCGTTAATTAGATCTGATTAAAATGGAATCGGAGGCAGAAAAACTCGTTTTAAACGGAAGGCTCATGCTTAAAGCTAGTCATACAATCGTTGGCAAATATTCAAAAAAAGAATTTGAGTAGGCTATTATCGTAACAATTCTTTGCTCAATTATGGCCTGAATGCGAACCAAAACTTGCGTCAAACGTCGACATCGGCAGCATAGCAGCATCCACTAAGGTTGTTTCCTCTTTCCGCACCTCGTCAGACTACGTTGGTTGAACTCCATGAGATGGCAAGACCAATGGATCCAGGTTTCAAATGATAAAAGTTTACAGAATGACAACTGAGACGAAGTTTGGCAAGTACCGCAACCTCTTGTGAAAAATTGTGACTAAATAATGAGGTTCAATAGTAGACCTACTATTGTTAATTAATAAGAGCATCGCTTTAACCCCCAATGTAAATAAACTGGTCTGCCTATACAATTGGCTGAATAAATAATTAATTTCGATAGTTAGAAAACGGTTTTCTAATTTTCACATTTAGGCTACTGTATGTCAGTTTAGTTAAAGGTGGCCCAAATGAAAAAATTAACGGATTTTGAGCAGTTGACGGATTTGAACAGTGTTTCAATTCCGTCTGTCACACAGAACTGTTCAAAAAACTAAATGCAGAAATAAATAGGCCTAAGCCAAAGGGTATTGACTATGTTTGCAATAGAAAGAATGCATTCAGTCATTAAAATTTTATGCTTCAGAGATTCTTAGAAAATAGTAAGATTAATATATTTGAAGGAAATGTATTGCGATTAATTTGCAGTTAATTGCGATTAAAAAAATTAATCGCGCGATTAACTTCGATTAAAATTTTTAATCGAACAACAGCCCTAGAAAATATGTATATAATAATAGCCTATTATATGCAAATATGTATATAATTATATATATATATATAGGGGCCTACTTGTAAATTGTGATTACTCTGATCATTTAAAATGATCATGTCAGAACGATCAATCAAGTAACCAATCACCAGTCAATCACCAAATACAACAATCAATCAATCAGCGAACCAATAAAGCAATCAACCAATAAAGAAACCAGTCAATCAATCAGTCAAACAACTCACAAATGAAACAATCAACCATTCAAAAAGAACCAGCCGAATAATTAGCCAATCACTGACAGAATCACTCTGTGCCACAGCAGACCTGTATTTGTTGTAGTTGCAGATCGTCACCGACGGAAACTCGATTGTGTTGGCGTAGACAACTTGAACGTTGACGTACGAAGGATATCGGAAGTAGAGACAGACGCGGTCTATGGCTTGATAGCCGAACAGGACGATAGACGCCAGGACACACACCAGCCACACGACCCTGTATACGATGTGCAACGACAAGACTATTAGATTAAGCAAAACTAGACTCTATTATTTTTGACTAGATTATAGCACAATATGCTATGATCTATAGGTGCTAAGAATTGAATATGTCTAATCAATATCAATCAATAATCAATATGATTAATAATTGATTATTGATTAGATTAGATATTCTCAAGTGGACTATGAGGAGAATTGAAGTGATGTGACATATTAAGTTCTTAACACATCTCAGCCAAAGTAGCCTAAACATCCGACGTTTTCTCATTTTGTGACTCTTTCAATACTTTGTTCGGCCCGTTACCGGTTATTTTAGTACAGTTGCACTTTCTAATGTTGCTATTTCTTAGGATCTTTCAATAAGGCTTAGGCCATGCTTATGTGTCATCGTTATTCAGTGGAGTCATCTGACTGTCGAAAGCTACCCTCAATGTTGAATGACCTTCCCTCTGCAATTCGTAGCAGGATTCTGTTGGGGGAAAATCACCTTCGTCTCTTCGCTACTTGAAGACCCTCTGGCGTTTTCTTTTCATGGAGTGTCAGGCAATGGCGTTCCAGGAATTTATTATGGTTTTTTTTGGCCTGGCCGGATGCCCTTTCTGACACCAACCCAACAGTATTACAGTAGATCTAAATAAAAAGGGAATAAAGTAACAAAGAGAATAAAGTCAGAAAAACAATTGTTACTACAAGAATTGTTTGGTTTTTCTTATTTAAGTGGATAAATAACCTTAATTTTTTTCCATAGGCCAATGGCGGTTTAACCCTGAAACCCCCCTTGTCTACGCCACTGGTGTCAGGCTGATACCGCTCCTGATTAGCTCTGCTGTGAGAAGCGCTTTACAAAGGTCATATTGGATTAGATTAGATTTGATTAGATTACATACAACGAGATGCTCCTGGTGAATGACTTTTCGGCTGATTGTTCGAGATTCTAAACTCTCTCCTTGTGATTCTTTATTCTCTCAGTTACTCTAATGTCATTTGCTCACTCATGATTTGCTTTTATCAACTTGCTTCGCTCCAATATGTAGGCTAGCCCACCCCCTGCTTTCTTATATCGTTTGGATATAGACCGGATGACGGTCTGGAGTGGGCGGGCAATTTTTTGGTTCATTGCGCGATAGAAGTTGCTCATGTTACAATTGAACATACATATTTTTGATATCTTCACATTTACCTTCTTGCCGCGAAAGGGTTTTCATCGAAGACGTATTTTATCCCGTGCAAAGAGGTATTCCTCGTGAACTCCTGCCAGGTTTCCATGCCAACCGACTTAGGTTTAGTTTTCTCTTCGCATGGCTTGCAGTGCGACGTTTCTTCGAGAGTGATGGATTCGACAGACGCGTCGCGGCTAACCGACTTCGGAAAACCGGTTTTCGCTTTGAAATCGACCGGTTTTCTCTGCGAGTTGCTGATGACGAAGACGCTGTAGGAAGGCGGGGGATCCTCTGCAGACATTTCGGATGAATTATCTCCGTATTCCCAATCCACTTCGTCGCATTGCCCTTCCTTAATCGCCATCCGCTTTAGTTTCTCATCGCTGGTGGAACTTCGTGATTCCTCTTTCATGTCATCTTCTGGTGTCTCCGCTTCGATGACGCTATCCGGTTCCAATGCATTCGCCATGACATCGGGGACACGGTTCGATGCTTTTACGGATGAATGAATCTACCACGGTTCAACGAAAGTTGTTTGAAGATTGAACTGACCGGAGAAAACTAAAAAATAATATAGTTGATCGACTTGAATGAGTTCGCGTAGCTCAGTAACGGAATGTAGTCTAAGACTCATGTGACTAAAGAGTCTAAGACTCATGTGACTAAAGAGTCTAAGACTCATGTGACTAAAGAGACTCAGCGACGCTTCGCTTGATATTAAGGTCGTCCTTGATCACGACTGCTTATAAGCGCTTCCGCATACACTTTCTCAACACCATTTACGCTTCGTTTACACGACGTGCAGAGTTCTGCGATGCTTCTGTGCGACTGATACGGCGACAGTCGATATTGGATGGACCAATGGTTGAGTGAACTTTGGTCAGAGATTCTATCGCAGGCGGCATGAAGCTCAAAGAGCCACCGGCGGCTACTTGTGCTACTTGTGCGCTGTATATGATGCGTGGAGTAGGTGTGGGCACCTGGAATCTGCGCACATAGGTAACAGCTGTTGACGCTCTATTTAAGCCTCATTGTGTCTGTGTGTATGCGTGTCTGTGGTTATTTCTACCTGTGTGTCTGCTTGTCTGTCGGTCTTTGTGTGTGTCTGCTTGCATCTGCGTTAGTTTCTGTCTGTTTCTGTCTGTTTTGTGTGTCTTTTAGCGTCATATCGTCGTCGTGTTCTTCCTCCTCGATTTGCTATCCTCTCTTCTCGCCTCTGGTAGTCTCTCATACAATGACACAAATAATAACAGTAATAATACTTTTAATAATAATATTGATAATAATAATAATAATAATAATAAAATAATATATAGTAATAAATAATAATGATAATACTAAGAATAATGACAATAAAAACATAAAAATAACATAATAATAAAATAATAATGCATATAATAATTATACATATAATAATAATAATAATTACGATGATAATAATGTGGGATCTGTGGCGACCGGTGACCAGCGAGAAACTAACCAGTAACCATCTGCTCCAGCGCATATCAGTCGCGCTTCAAAGAGGAAATTCGTTGTCAGTGTTGGGCACGACGGAACTTAACAGCCTAGACATTGAGAGGCCTAAGGTCTAACGTTGAAAACGATTATTTTTACTTGTCTACGTGTGATTGTGTTAGTTTTCGAAGAAATAAATGTGTTATAATAATAATAATAATAATAATAATAATAATAATACACTCATTTATTTACCTGCTTCTCTTTCCGTCATGCTGTCTCGCAGTCGTTAGTTTTACACCTGCCATCCAACCATAGGAGTGGGCTTAAGATGCTTCGAGTTCCGTACCTCAAGCACGCTTTCCTCTTTAGTGTCATCAAGATACGCAAACAATCGTAACGTACCAGCGGTCGCGGGTTCCCGAGCATGAGAACCACATCTTGGACCACAGGTGGACCTGACAAGCATTCAAAGTCCGAAGAAGCTTGCAAAACGTTTAAGAGAATATAAAAAATTGCTTAAGCAGAATTCAGCGCCGTAAAAGGCATAACTGTGATTTAATTGACGTAAATTGCGGTTTATTGTATAATAACTTTATTGTACTGCTGCCATAGGTCCTGTTGAGCGCCTTTTATGACATTGTACCGTAATGTTTTTATGTTTCGTGCGTATGGTACTGTACTGATGCCGTCTGCAATTCCTATACTGATTTATTCTGAACTCGCTTGCATTTTTTCCCTTCCCATTTTATTGTATTGCGTTGTATTTGAAAGTATCGCAGTACATGGCAGATGGAAGACTCGAGAAGGCCTGTATAATTGTACAGTCGGGCTGTGATGACTGTTGCAATTTAATGGCCGCATTGTTGTTTTTGGAAGGCCTGTATGAGAGCTGCTACGGTATGCGGAGGGCAACAAAATAGTGAAGATGGAGGAGACAGAACGGCGAATGACCCTGAGACGGCTTTTAGTGAAGATAGGAGAAGCGTAGAAAATTGTGTTCAGTAAAGCCTTGCAATGTGAGAATTGTGGAGAAATAACTTTGGGTTTGGCCTATTATCCACTTGGAATTGGGATGTGAAAACAGACTTTACTATGGGGCTATAAGAAAGACTGGGGTTGAACCCACCCCCGGCAATCCTCACACTGGGTAAAGGTACCCCAGATCCCACACTGTATTAGGCTTGTGACGTTTGTGATGTGTCATGTGCATGTTCATGGGTGTTACTGTTACATTGACTTACAGGTCATATAATACGACACAATTTTCATTATGACACATGGGTATTTTTGGACTTGGACTCTTTTTATACCAGCACAATGTCATGGGTGCAGTGGACTTCACTGCTGTCAAATGCACTGTGACCTTGCTTCTGATCACAACAAGCGAATATTCTGTTCTCTTGCTTTAAACATGGTTTACCCTAAGCCTGTCTCAGGTTAATGCGGGGTCAGTGATCGCTTCAGGGCCCATCCTTGTGGCCATGAATTCCCATCTGAATATGTGACTTGTAATTTTTTGGCTGCAAAAAGTGATTGGTTAAAAAATTAAATGATGTGATTTGAATGGTCACTGTTTGAACTAACGCTATAACCTATAATTTATAGTTAAAAGTTGATTAATTCCACAATTTTACTATTTGAGAGCTTGTGGCTCTACGCTACGAATAAACATCACACGACATAATAGATTTTCAGTTTGCTTTAAAGGTATCAAAGTTCAACAGCATTTAATCATGACATTTAAACATCAAGTTACATATTCTAACACGCTCATAAAACATTCTCTTTGCCCCCTCAGCCCCCATCACAAAGGCATTATTGTAATTATTGTCTGTCTATTTCTGTCAATCTCTCACTGACGTGTCGAACACAAAGTATTCGTTCTCACGCGAACTTCATCACTTGCACTATGCGATCATACATCAACCAATCGCCATTGAGTATTATTAATATTTAATCATCGTATCTGCATTTTCTTACTTCAAGGGAAAACGAGTTAGACGCTTTGTCGGCAATGGACGGGAAAAATAAGACATTCTAGTGCAATAAAACCTCACGTGCAGACGTTAGGCTATATGAAAATGTCAACATTGTACGAAAGCGTCGCATTAAACAAAATTCACTATAGGCCTAATAGGCTATTGCAGACGTTTTAAAAATAATATCGGAAATTTCAGACTTGCAATGATTCCAAATCGTGCTGCTAAAACATAGGCCTACACATAAATTTAAAACTACACAACAACCAATAATAATTACAAGTGTGCTTGTTAAGTAAAGTTTAATGTTCTTGGATATAATTATGTGTTCTTTGCGGTCAGCCACATCAGCGTGCAACATAAGATTACATTTTTAGCTGTACAAAATGCACATAGATTGTTCAGAGTTAAGCTAAGCTATATCGTGCTTTATTTCTTCTGCAAGAGCTATCAAATCCAGTGCCACAGCTACAATGTCTAACAAGAAATAATTAAAATAGAAATGATCACATCAAATGTGCTTCAAGAATTGACCGCTCAACGGCGCTGCATTCTAGCAAACCTTGCAGAAGTTACAAGTTCACTACATATTTGGACAAAGAGTTGAGCAAATTCTGCAACAGTAAGTATTGTTCCTCCGAGAATCAGTCCCAAGGCTCCACCAATATCGCAAAACAGTGTGAGTAAATCGTAGGCTGGAAATGTCTGGATGTCGACATAGTTCAAGTCAGAGAAGAAGATATCCAGGTAGACGAGTTCCTTGCTCAGTTTCGACAACGTCAGATTCCGTCCCTTGAACAGCGGCTTTTGCGACATGTAATTGAGAAAATGCTGGGACAAAGGACTTGTCGAGATTGAATGTGGATACGTGGGTTGGTAGCAGTGGAGAGGACAATCGCACTTGCGGCAGGCGCCGGAAGACACAAAAGATTGGATTGATCGTGGAACGCAGGTAAAGTACTTGTCCAAAGGACATAATGCTGCTGGAACTATAACCAAGCAAGACATTAAGTAAGCATATAATTTTTTCATTTATTCATGAAACTACTTATAACGATCTTTGGTGTACATGAAAGCCGCGAATAATACGATAAGTGATTAATTCTACTTTTACAATAATAATTATTGAATAACAGCTGGTTATAACAGCCATTATATAGTTGTTTGTGATTCGATATCCTATGAATATCGTGTCAACGTTCAGAACTATGCATCGCTGTAGGCCGAATATTTGTCTAGTCTAACGTATAAATGTATAGACTTCTATTATAGCGGCATATACAACAAAGACAATTAGCTCAAAGTGACGACGCGATCGCCTCAAGGTCGCAATGAGAGGGATATACATGCTTACATACATGCATATATACATATATACATACTACAATACATACATACATACATAATACATACATACATACACACATTCATACATACATATATACATACATACATACATAGTTACATACATACATACATACATACATACATACATACAGAGTTATACACATACACACATGCATACATATATGCATATATATACATACATACATACATACATACATATGGACTACATACATACATACATACATACATACATACATACATACATACATACATACATACATATATACATACATACATACATACATACATACATATATACATACATACATACATGCATGCATGCATACATAGTACATACATATACATACATACATACATACATACATACATACATACATACATACATACATACATACATACATACATAGTACATACATACACACACATACATATATACATACATATATAGTACATACATACATGCATACATATATACATAGGCTACATGCATACATTCATGCACATCCATACTTTTATATTTGCATACGTAGCCTACATGAATGCGTAGTTGCGTACATGGATGCATGCGTAATTGTATACATAATTATTAGCAATGCATGCATTCTTTCATATTGACAATGGGTAGAAACTTTCAGTACAATTTTAGAAAGAATAATATTTATCCACGTAATCTTTATCTCATAACATGTGAAGCCCATCTCGATAACATTATAACGAAGCACGTCTTAATATAACAACAGTTGCTATAGGCTTAGGCCTATCTAAGTCCAAAATAAGAATAAACCTTGGATTATCGTTCACAACATAAAACACATTCGCGAACCTATAATTATAAAAGCAAGTTCATAAGCATCTAAGGTAAGAGATAGCTAAAACTTATACCATCCATCTGAAATCCTCGACATTTACATATGGACAGTGTATAATTTCCCAAGCATTGCCACATGCATCTATTGAACGTGTAGTTCTTTGCCTCACGACAATCGCCATACGGGGAAGGCAGCATAGACAGCTACAAAGAAAGTATTTAAATAGGCTACAGGATTCCAATTGATCTGTCATTAATTTCGACGAAGAGTCAGTTGCGAATTTTAACCCAGGTAAATCAGCAGCAAGCATAACCACGATAATCAAAGAAACAAATAATCAAAGATATGACATAATTATGGGGGAAGAATGGGGTTAAGTCACAGGGGTTGAATATCACAATGTTGTTTAAAACGTCTGTAAAGGTTCCACAACAAAACCTTTGCATGTAGCGAACACCTCTACACGTACTAAATTGTAAGTAGACACTGCAGAGCAACGGCGTCGATCGAATCGATTTTACAGAAATAATTTATTAAGACTCGTCATGCATATATGTATGTATGTATGTATGTATGTATGTATGTATGTATGTATGTATGTATGTATGTATGTATGTATGTATGTATGTATGTATGTATGTATGTATGTATGTATGTATGTATGTATGTATGTATGTATGTATGTATGTATGTATGAGTATATGTATGTATGTATGTATGTATGAGTATATGTATGTATGTATGAGTATATGTATGTATGTATGTATGTATGTATGTATGTATGTATGTATGTATGTATGTATGTATGTATGTATGTATGTATGTATGTATGTATGTATGTATGTATGTATGTATGTATGTATGTATGTATGTATGTATGTATGGATATTGTGTTCTACGCTTGACTTACGTTTCTAAGTGAAAATGAAACGGACGTTGAAATGCCCGTTCCGACCCTGAATCCCATCTCCGTATTAAAAGACACATCGCGTGGGTCAAGCAACACAACCTGAACAAGACAATAATAATAATGTGGCGAATTATGTTTTGAAAGAGGTCGGAACCTGTTTTATTGAAATCTGTATATTTATGGCGTCGTATGAAGAACATTCGTGAGGAAAATCTAGAAGAAGTCATTGATCAGTTTTCATATGCATAAAGCGTATTTAAGTAGTGTGTAGACCATCGGATCTATACCAGTCAAGCCCCTCATTAAAAAGGAATCAGCCACGCCCACCATCCCGCCCATCAAGTGTCAATCACTTCCTTAATGACCTCATTATTGGGCCACCTGCCGACCATTAATGAGATACGTATCGTGTCGCATTCATCAACGCCCACCATTTAAGCACTGCATTATCGATTAATTGAACATTGGAGCTGTCCGTCCCCTAATTAAGTTCTCATCGTGTAATTAACCCTCGCAGCTGTCCGCCCTTAATTAAAATTCTTTTCGCGTAACTAACTCGCGCCGCGGCCCGACCCTTAATTAAGTCACTGTCGTATCAGCGCTCTTTAATTAAATCCTTATTGATAGCCTATGTCTAAACCAGGGCTCTAATCAAAGGTATACGCGTGTATACCGCGTATACTTACCTACTTAACTCCGGGGAAAAAGCCATCGTATATTCACCGCCGAAAACCAGGGAACACGCGGGTATACAGCGTATACTCACCTCACAAAGAGCGTGTGGGTATGCGCATGAAAGTGGCAAAGGATATTTAGGTATATTTTTATTTGTTCCATGAAATTGTGAGCGAACGACTAAAACAAGTCATCAGATTTTTCCGACGGGAAAGTAGGCTAAGGAAATTTTGGGCGGATGACTAAAAAAGGAAGGTTATCAGATTTTTCGGACGGAAAAAGTAAGGACATTTTTGGGCTGACAAGGTCGTCAGAAATTTTGCTGCCAAATAAGTCGATTTTTCTCCCGGTCAGCGTGTGGGCCTTTTCACCTCAAACTTTACCAGTACAGCCCTGGCCTGAACCAATGTCCCATCATGACTAATATGCCTTTCGACCAACTGGCTCAACCACTGCTGATGCTGCTCTGATATCTGTAGTATTATACAACTCTTCGGATCCACTTAAAAGCAGCATACACGCACACTTTTCCCAAGCCTTGATTCCATCAACCAATCCTCAATAAGAAGTTTACTAGCAATTTTGGACATCTCTTGCTTTATCTAAAATTGGCTCGCCAGCTACCTTCATGGCAGGAAACACTCAACTCGTTTCAAAAAAGTTACATCTGCTGCAGTGCTTAAAGTGTGGACGCTCCTTAGCTTTCTAGGTCATGCTTGCCTAATAAGTGGCAGGACGGTGTGCAAGTTTGAAAATAAGTGCATGGACGCCGTCCATGGCCGTCCCGCCACACTTTAAACCCTGATCTCTCATAACGATTGCGGCAATTTTTGTTGAAATACACTGGATAAGACGCCACAAATAGGCTAAAGAGAACAAATTCTGGGAGCTTGTGGCAGGAAAACGACCAGGGCAACGGGTTTTTACCAGGGCGTCTGCCCTAAATTTTCTCTGTTATAGTGCCGCCACAGATTACAAACTACCAATATATTTTCGCGATTGCGTCATTAATAGATCTAATTCGTAAAAAAGAGTGTCACCTATTACAAAACTGTAGGCCTACATCGTATAGTGTACACGGTAATTATAATGATGCCATTTCATAATAGCACTCGAGTTCCGATCGGGTGAGGTATTAAGTGTTTAAAATTAATAGCATATCTGACTGATTTTAAGATCAATCTAATGGAAAACGTAATGGAAACTCAAATAAAGGCCCCCGCCCCATGTACACAAGTTGTTTATGTTACAATCAGTTGTTTTTGAAAAATTGACAATTCGATCTGAGATTTTTTACTCATTTCTACTATTAGAATTAGCAATTATGAAAAGAAATTCTATTACCTGTGTGGGACCCCTAAGGCGGGGGCTCATGTTCGGTCTAACTTGTTGAACACCCCTTAATCGGCACCTAAAGCAATTTAAGGACATCAGAGTGAAAAAATGGAATACGTACCCTGAATCCAATACCTGGAGACATGATATAGGCGGAATCCGACTGATTGACCCAAAGCAAAAGACGAAGTCCATAGTTGGCTCCAGGTTGAGTCGTAACGTACCGGTAATTCGCTTTAGCTTAAATCAACAAAAGCTAAATAAATAACAGTGAACTTTTTCAAGCTTTGGGAAACCTCTTAGAAATTTTAAAACATTCGAGAGCGTTAACATCTAATACAAGACTCCCGTGAAACACAGTGGAACCTAAGTGATCTAAACCAAACGCGTAAAATAATAACATTTATATTAATCGATAGACACTAGAAAATTAATGCCCACAATCCACTGCCGGGCAGCTGATATACACGGTGTTCGGACAAAAAAACCGAACCTTTACAATAAATAGAGAAATTGACACCAAAAATGTACAAATATTATGGGGAGTAAAACAATTTTATTCCCAACTATAATCTTAACCTTTTCTGATAATCATGGGCTGTAGCAATCAAAAATTGAAGTCATTTAGAATGTTTAGAGCAGCGTAGAGCGACTGGATTAACGAAAGTCAACAACAGGCGAACCATGAGCGAGAAAAGCAGTTGTTAATGCGCTACTCTGCAAACTTGTTGTATTTTATTTGGGTCGTCGACGAAAAACTGTTCACTGTTGCTTCACCTTCGAATATACTCAAAGTAAACGCCTGTATCTGAACACTGAAGAAAAAGCATCCACATAGGAATTGTGTGTTACGGACACGCTCGACATTCAGCAAGTCAATAATGGTTTCGGTCGGTGTGTTGACGCCTAGCAAGATAGCGATGCAATTCGTAGAACCATGTGGTTCAAATTAACGGTGCATACTATCCTGATGTTTTGTTGATGCTGATATTACAACCAGATATCCGATAGTTGTCCGAATATTAGCCTACATTGTCCTTCTTTGAACAGGATAGTGCTCCGGCTCACCGAGCTCTCGATACTGTTCAACTGTTGAACTCTTACAAACGAGACTCCAGATTTCATACCCTATGCACTTTCCCTCCAAATAGCCCAGACCTAACTCCCGCGGACCGTGGACTGTAAAACTGGTCTGTGATGCAAGAAAAAGTTTACAAGACAATGGTACGCGATATCGGAGAATTGCGTCAGCGTATAATACATGCATGGGACGAATTTGATCAAGCTGCAATTAGTCAGTGGCGAGCGCGTCTTTGGTGCGTGTGGTGAGTTCGAAGGGGAAATTTGGAACACACACTATAACTAACAAATGATAGTTATCTGAATTTAAACTGAAATTTCTCCATGACATATTAAAATGTACAAATTATTACATAAATTATCGCAGCATTAGGAGAGGTTCGGTTTTTTTTTCGAACACCGTGTAGATGCAAAAGAAAATCTTAACGAAAACTTACAACCTTCGACAAAATAATTATCACGTTTTAGCTATTGCCGTCTCTGACTAGTTAGGCCTACACTTAAGGAAGCGCAACATAACATTGTGAGAGATACTAAGATTGTCATATTGAAAGAAATGTATTGAAAAAGTAAAAATTATAGAATTTAAATTGGCGGCATTATATCTAGATCTAATGACTTTTAAAGTACTTCGGTCATAGGCAAATCAAACCGTCTCCTAAACGAAGTTGAAGCTAATGATCTAAAGAATGATCTAATAGATTACAGACTACAAGAAGAGCAATTGATGGATATACACGTAGACCTACCTAACCCTGGCTCTGACGACGTCGCGTATTAATAAAATATTCCATCGCCTTACCTTATTGCTTAATTTCGATTTACCTAATTTAAGAGGAGAGAAACGCCTCACTTTTGCAAGGTAAATAATTCTAGTCTGCCTCATGCTTACCTGGGTTGAATGACAAGCAATATGGTGTACCATCCATTTGCGCTTCATTCGCATCAGTCGGATTGCAAGGCAGATTCCCAAACGAACACTGAAATGACGTCATAGGCCTATAAGCTGACTTGAGATGAATTAAGAATTTCAGAAGAGCCGTAAAAATCTTCAAAAAATTCTTTTTGCTCTTATTCTTATGCTAAAACGTTAGGCGTGTGTGCACCAAACGTACGCCTACATCTGTTCTCTGCGCTTGACTTAGTGCGTCGAGTCTCAATTAGTGGCCTGCGGGTATACCCGTACCCGCGGGTCATGTGCGGGTCGGGTACGCATTTCGCGGGTCGGGTCGGCTGCGGGTCATAACGGGTATGGGTATACCGGCTTTACCAGCACCAAACTGACATTTTAAGGTTTCATATTACAGTGAGTCCTGCACCATAATAATCATGTCAAAGGACTAACTCAGTCGGGCTAACCGACAAATATATGCACTTACACATAATATACAGAACTACACCTGCACATATACACTACAGAGTGGGCCATAAAATCCTCTACGGGTTTTTACCAATATCTTGGCAAAAACAAGAATATTTCAAATCAGGTTTCACGAGCCTAAATTTAATTCACATCTACGTACAACAGCCAAATGGCATCGAAATATCTTAAACAGAACAAATTATGTCACTTGTAGTGAGCCCACCAACTGTTTTTGACGATTCAAAAACGCAGCGTAGCAAAATATAACAAAAAAAGATTTGATTGAATCACAAACTTCCGCCAGTACTACGACAGACTTCTGACCCATCATAATAGACTCACCAAACTCCACCTCTCGTTATCTCCCCACAGGTCTTTCACGCAAAACCGAAAACATTGCTTTTTCACAAATCATATCCTGATTCCTCCTCTTCTCCTCACATCCCTCGTCATTTCCACTCTAAGCATCACCTTCCTTCGCCGTCCGTCTGTCTGCCTGCCTGTCTCTCCGGATCTTAACTCGCTGCCTTTCGATTTTGTTTTGATCAAGCGCCTGTGAATAAGATGGTTCCCGCGACCTCGCTTTTATGGGCGCTGTAGAAATCTTGAGATTATGATGACGATTGGTTTGTCGTCTCAAGCCGCTGTCAAGTTCTGCAGCTTTCGCAAGTGACATCAGTTTAAGTATGCAACTTGTCTATGGTCGAATCGGATGCAGTAAACTGAAGTCGATAAAAAAAATTGATAGTTTCATATCGCTGAGAGTGTGAGAAAACTCAGAACGCGTTCAGATCATCTCAGATGTCCTTCTCAAATAAAGTTAAATCAGTCCATGGTAGTAAGTAAGCCTTCATTTGTGTTGTACGGTTTTTCTGATATCACCGTTTCTAACATGAAGCGGTGGTCTAGGACACGATTCGGTGCTGAATGTGAGGTTCGAGTAGCAACATGTAATGAGTTTTAGGGTCTTACCTCGAGAATCATGTTCGTCATGTTGACACAAACATAGTCGTAAAAGAAATCCCAATCGAAATCAAACCGTGAGAAAGAGTCTGCAGACTTGAATTCATCACCGTATTGGAAAGGAGGGTAACGGACTGAAGTGAGTTCCTGTGTTTCCGGACCTGAAATGTTTCTAACTCATCAGAAGCTGTTTAAAAGCAGCCAAAACTTATCCCATTACGACGGAGACGGAGTGATGGGAAGTAGGTTCCTATAAGAAATCAAGCATGATGCATGCGAATGCTTGGAATCTCGCTTCACCAAAGGGAAATGCTTCCCATGGGTAACTTGCATTGGTTGATCTCAGTTTTATTCATTTTATCATTATTGTATTTTGTTGTCATCATAAGCATCATGGTCGTCGTTTTCGTCGTCACCATCATAATAATATTATTGTCATCAACATATTTTCCATTATTATTATTTTTTATTATCCTCAGTAATCAGCATCGGTAACAGTAAATGCAATTAAAAGTAAGTTACACAGTGAACGAAAAAAAACCCGAACCTCTCCTGTTGCTACGATAATTTGTGTAATGATTTGTACATTTTAATAAAATATGGAGAAACTTCAGTTTAAAGGACAAGAATCAGATAACTATCATTTGTTAGTTACAACATGTGTTCAAAAATTCCTCCTTCGACCTCAACACACGCCCAAAGACTTACTAATAATTGCTAAATCGATTACATGTGCCTTATCATATTCGTCCCATTCCTGTATGCGCTGACATAGTTCTTCGACATCGCGTACCTTTTCTTGTAAACATTTTCTTGCATCACAGACCATAATTATTTTATAGTTCACGGTATTAAGGTCTAGGCTATTTGAAATGTACCAAATTTTCAGAATAGCGCATCAATAACTGCCTTGATCGCTCAAGCCGGCGCTGCATGTTGGCCTCTGTTAGTTCAGTCGCTCTATGCGCTGTTTGAAACATCTTAAATGGCATAAACGTTTAACTGGAATAGCGTATGCTCATAAAAACTAGTTAAGTTTATAGTTGGGAATAAAATAGTTTTATTCTCAATAATATTTTTTCCTGTTTGGTTTTATTATTTGTATTGTAGAGGTTGGGTTTTTTCCGTTTACCGTGTATAATTGATCGGTATGTGGCCTACCAAGAGAAACGAAAGCCTTCTTGCTCATGAGAGTTTCTGAACAGATGGCAACCGTAGGGAAGCGTAGAGATCGGTTGTAAGCCACTCGATAGCTGACGATGGTCGGATATGTCTGATAATAAGATATGCGGTCGTAAATCTGGAAAACCATGAAACCTACTCCGAACATTAGAAGCATTGTCCATATGACCTTCCTGATAATGGCGCCTATTTTCTGGCTGGCTGGTTTAAACAAGTAAGATAGACCCACAATGGATACTTCGTCTGCAAAGAGTTCAATCCGGCGTCTCATGGCCATTCTGAGGATCTTGAAGAAACTTAATCTTTCATTTTCTGTGATGGTCACATTCAGCTCTTCCTTTATCTCATCCATGTCTCTATCTGCATCTACCTCGACCTCCTCTGTGACCGACTCACTGTTGCAGATTCCTGTGCTTCGTCTTGACTTAATCTGACGTCTATGCGATGTTGACTGTTCCTGATTTCCTCTTTCAATATCTTCGCTGATCTCATTTGATGACGTTTCACCTTCCATCATGTACTCGAGTGTGAATGGATGACTCATCGTTAACTGTTTCTAAAGATTCAACAACACATTCAAT
Organism: Lumbricus terrestris; assembly: GCA_949752735.1. Classification (NCBI taxonomy): domain Eukaryota; kingdom Metazoa; phylum Annelida; class Clitellata; order Crassiclitellata; family Lumbricidae; genus Lumbricus; species Lumbricus terrestris. The sequence goes on from OX457042.1 coordinate 43,492,742, forward strand.
TTTCACCTTCACCAATGTGTTTGAGAACGAACACTTACGGCTAGAAGTCGTTGCATCTGTTGCCAGCGTCTCCCACACCTCCATATAAAGTTTCCACCCAGAGACAAAGTCTCTCCTGGCTGAAACCGCATTGGAACAAATTGTCTGATGGAAAAGTTGATAATTTGAGAATAATGTGTTCTCGACAAATTATTTAGAAACGCAAACTAACGGTTTAACCTACTTGTCTAGAATTTATGCGACTGTAGCCTATTTCGCGCTGAAAAAGTTGAAGACTTTATTTCAGCAGTAGGCTAGATGAAATATTCTCTCCCCTGAAACATAAATTCAAAAGAGTCTCCGGAGGGGGGGCCAATTTATACTGAAACCAGTGGCGCAGCCAGGAATTTATGATGGGGAGGGGGGTTATGGCCTGGCCGGATGCCCTTCCTGACACCAACCCAAAAGGATCACAGTAGGCTAAATAAAAAGGGAATAAAGTGACACAAGGAATAAAGTAAGAAAAACAATGGTTACTACAAGCAATTGTTTTGTTTTTCTTATTTAAGTGGATAAATAATCTTTAAAAAAAACTTTCCCCTAAGCAAATGGGGGTTAATCCCTAAACCCCATAATAGGGCCCATATAGTCTACGCCACTGACTGAAACAGATCCGCCTGGAGAATCTGTTTCGAAATAGTCCATGCAGAGTCTGTCACGTGACATCGGCAGTTCACAATGTCATAGATAACACCATACATGCGGTTACATCAATAGCATGTCAATGAAAATATTAGCTGCTCACGCATTCACGTTTCCACACCAGCTAATCATCAACTACAGTAGGACGCGGTGGTGTAGTGGCGGCGTCGTTGCCTTGAACCTCGAGGTTCGAATCCGTCTCAAGTCGTCGGGCAGGGACTTTGGGCAAGTCCTTCACTCGCAATTGCTCAGCGCTTCGGCGTGAAAATCCGACGCAGTGTCCGCTCTGCAGTCGGGAGCGCCTCTGAGTAGAGAGCTTGAAGGGGCGCTATAACAAGTGCGCATACAAACAAACGGTGCTTTAGTATAATAGCAAAAAGACAACTAGTCTAACAGATTATTAGTCTTTCTTCAAGTCAGTCAAGTTTCAATATCGCAATCGTAAACTCAGAACTTCTATTTAGGCCTGCTGCGGTGACTGCGCCCACGATAGTAGGCCTATTATCATAGGCGTACGAGGCGGGGGTCCAGAGGGGGCAAATGCCCCCCAAATTTCGGGCAAATGTGTTTTTCGGGCAAAAGAGGCATGGTCGGGCCAAAAAATTTGGGAAATTTTTTTCGGGCAAAACAGGTACGGGAGGAATTTTTCGGGCATGCAGGGGTAAAAAAAGTCTCGTCAGATTTTCGGGCAAATTTTTTTTGCCCCCCCGCTGCCGAAATGTCCCGTACGCCTATGCCTATTATAATAGGCTATATTCAACATCGTAGGTGTAACTCAGCACTATTTCCCAGTTAGGTCTTTTTCTTGCTGTTCATTGAAATATCGCGTCAAAAATATTCGGAGAAAATTAATTTGTATAGGACATACGAAGATTACGAACGTCGAGAAAATGAAAATTGTCATCATCATTCTTTGCAACAAAGTAACGCACCGAGTGGACTGATTCTAGATCATAGCAACGGTTCAGTTTGTCAATCAATTCACGTTAATCATCAGGGCTCTACTGGCAAAACTGAAGGTGAGCGCACGCTACGGTTGCCTCGCCCTACAACCTACAGGTAATTTTCCTGAAGGACTTAAATGGATGGATTTGTAATGGGGTTCAGTCGATGCAGACCTTCGCATAAACTGAACATGCAAATGACAATAATCAACACTTTCAACAATGATTACTACATAAATATTCTTCTGTTCTTTTATAGGCTCCAATTGATCCATCCATCATTCCTCTATGGCGAGGGGTCAGCCACTCGGATCCTTCTCCTGCAATTCTCTATGTTTTCAGTGTCTTCTTTTTCAGTTTGGGCAGCTTCAGGTCCTGCTGTACCAGTCTTCCCATTTTTCTTCCACTACTGGTGGTGGTGGTGGTGATGATGATGGTGGTGGTGATGATGATGATGATGGTGATGATGATGATGATGATGATGATGATGATGATGATGATGATGATAATGATAACAATGATAATGACCCATACAATGAATTTAAATATGAAGAGCGTGAAAACTGTACAGAGAAATTATTACAGATGACTCCTGGATTAAATTTATTCAATCATGTCTCTATACTTAGTCACTCTGTACGTTCATGAAAAAGCTCGTTCTTTGAAATGTTTAGCTTCGAAACATTCCATGAAAATAATTTAGTTGATAATTTTAGAACGCAGCAATTTACTTGTTTTGGTCAAGTAGCCTATAAAAAGTCTCACACAGACCAGAGTATATACCGGTAGGTTATGACCGGTGAATTAAAGTAAGAACCTTAATCTGGATTCGAGGGGTGAAGGGGAGCGAGTGAAGGTGATAAAAACATTGAGGAAATGATACGAGACGAGCTTTGAAGTCTGGTCGTTATTCTGGCGGATGCATTTAGAACAGACTGGAGGGAAGGAGAGACGAAGTTTGGGAAAGCCAACCGAATAGAGAGTTGCACACATCATTCAAAGGCACACATCATTCAAAAGCACACATCATTCAAAGGCACACATCATTCAAAGGCACACATCATTCAAAGGTACACATGAGTCAAAGGCGCACATTGTTCAAAGGCACACATCATTCAGAGGCACACATCATTCAAAGGTATACATCATGCAAAGGCACACATCATTCAAAGGCACACATCATTCAAACAGACATGTCATTCAAAGGTACACATCATGCAAAGGCGCACATTGTTCAAAGGCACACATCATTCAAAGCCACACATCATTCAAAGGTACACATGAGTCAAAGGCACACATCATTCAAAGGCACACATCATTCAAAGGCACACATCATTCAAAGGTACACATCATGCAAAGGCGCACATCCTCGCTATCCTCTTATTGTTGAAGGTAATGAGGACATTGTTGTACTTCTGCATCTGCGTCGAACAAACTACCTCTCTTCTGTATTGTGTCATTCCCTTAGTATAGGCCTACGTACATGTATGTACGTATGCACGCAGACTCGACTTTCATTGAAATGAGTGGCTTTAACATCGTCAATAGATTAACAGCGACTCATTGTTTGAAGCCACTCGTGCAGAGTTAAATGGATGGTAGCTTCCTTTTTGAAGGATCAGATCGTTACGTCGGTCGAAGATAGAGGCTTTTGCTTCCTTGACAGCGTTCCCAGTCGACTATTTCTTTGGCTGCTTTGCAAGAGCAATATACAAGTATAGGCCTGTAATAGTCTCCACCGTGTCCTTAATAATAGAACTACTCCTGTATTCGATATGCACTGTCTGAACTCTGAACCATGGACTAATAGACGTACTAAGCTTCTAATGTATATAGAAGTTTGTGACTGTGGTATGACCGATTCGCAATTTTAACAGCGCAGACAGCTGAGACAAGAAGTTAATTGTGCGTAACGTCTGGTCGTCATCATCTTCTTCATAATTATTGCTAAGTAGCTTATGGTGATACATGGGTTTCAAGAATACTAGTCGACCAAAGTAATTACAGTCACAAAGACGTTTTCTTAACCGGTAGCTATGACCAATAAAATAGCGCTTTATTAAGGCTGCAGGGCATCCATTAGCTTGAAGAAAGGTAGTAATAGTGAGATATATGTAAGACTGGAGAAGTGGGGAAGGAGGAAGCGGTCTGCTCATATAATCTATACTGCTTCGTTCATTAGGCGAGCATCAATGTAGGACGACTGCATAATTATCATAATAATAATAATAATAATAATAATAATAATAATAATAATAATAATAATAATAATAATAATGATAATTATTAATTGTCTAATTGATCATTGATTGGCTAAAATTAACGATTATTGATTGGATAATAATAATAATAATAATAATAGTAATAATAATAATAATTATATTTTTATTTTTATTATTATGCTCATAGACCTTAGGACCGATGACTAGTGAGGTTCAGGACAATTAAGCCTACCCCAGGAAATAATTCACCCGGACAGCAACCTCCTGTAAATAACCATCATGCCAAATACTCCTACTCACCCGACATTAGCCCCGTACTCATAATAATGCCTTTTATTCATACAGCTTATGATTATATAAATTTTACTAGACATTATATTAGAGAACATTAATCTCCCGTACCGATATATCAGCGTATAATGATAATAATTCATATTAATCAAACGGTTTATATATTAATTTATTATACATAATTATATAATATAATTACAGAACCATTCAAAGTCACAATACGAAATTTATTATGTAACAGAAAATGATGTTTTATTATTATTATTATTATTATTATTATGATGATGATGCTCATAGACCTTAGGACCGATGAATAGTGAGGGTCAGGACAATTAAGCCTACCCCAGGACAATAATTCACCCGGACAGCAACCTCCGGTAAATAACCATCATGCCAAATACCCCTACTCACCCGACATTAGCCCCGTACTCATATATCAAGTAGCCTATATAACTACATAATAGTGTAAATGCTTTTATTCAACATAAAAAGAAAGGGTTGAGCAAGTTCGCGTAGATGTAGACAATGTCAGCCTGGTATTGCTCCAGAGTCTATAGGCTATCTACCCGCAAGAGCTATGTTTCTCCAAAGATATCCAAGGTCACTGCCCACACCGTGCTGCACAGAAGGGGTGCTCTTGATTCCATTAGCAGAAAACTGCTGCCATGCAGACTAGATCATTTTCTGTGGTGGGCCAAGTTGTCTGGAATGGGCTCCCACAGTTCTGTAATCATATTATGGACAAGCTTCTCTAATACCTTTGTGACTTGATGCACATCCGCATTCTGATCACGCCCTCTCCGGTCTGCTGATCGACTTGAAATCTCCTAATTCCACGGGCAAGGACTACCATGGCCCAACACCGTGCCTTTGCTATTGTAGGAATATAATATTATATGTGAGTGACCTCCCACCCACTATCCGTGGTAAGATCCTATTGGGGTGCCATCTTTAGCCTTTCTCTGCTTGATAATTAATCAATTGCGGAGAGCTATGTAGGCCTACCACATTGAAGAAGCGCTAAATAAATGCTGGAATGTATAAATGAATGAACTAACGAATGAATGAATGATTGAATGAATGAATAGTCAAGAACATTGCGCTCTTTGGCGTTGGAGTTAGAATGCTGCGTCCATGGGCGCCCGCAGCATAGGTCAAGGGGGGTCGCGTGACCCCCCCTGGAAATCATGACAAAATATTAAAAATGACAGTTTCTGGAAAATTTTCAGTGGTAAAACGGGAAAGGATGCATTTGCCACCCCCTGAATTTGGCCAATCGTTACAACAGCTAACCTATTCTGCCTGCGCCATTCGGTGTTCAATGACCACAACATGCTCATAGTTTCTGAACTACATCCTGTACTGTAGCCTGTTGGATTTTCGATACACGGGGTCACAGACGCATAATTTATGTGGTGTCTGGCACTGTAACCAGATATGACTTGCAATGGGTGTTTGGAGATATCTTGGGAAGAGGCCGGGGAGCTGGCGATGGACAGGGACGAGGGGAGGAGATGCGTTGCCCCGTTGCCCGATATGCAGACTTCACAGGAAGGACCCAGTAAGCCTACTAATCGCCAGGCAAAGACCTCTGGATAATAAATGCTCAAAAGACGTACATGCTATTTTCACCATCTCCATCTATATTCACATATATATATGTAATGCACAATTCAGTAGTTTAAAGTGATATTTATATATTAAAATATATACAGGTCTATAACCTATGAACCGTTTACAACCGATGGGTACTCCAACCACCATCTGACAGGGAGTAGACCATATGCATTTTCCCTCAACACCGGTGACCTACAGGGTGGCCCAAAAAAAGTGATAACACCTCGTATAATGTAATATAATTAGTTCAAATTTGCTTGGACTATATCCATAATAGCTTAAATAGTTCACCCATTTACTTATTTACCTGTTTAGTCACATGACGTCATTGTTACGACAATTTCCGGTCGTTAATTTTTATTTTTTACTTGCCAATCGTCAACTTCCGCCTGTTGTTGAAGATATTTTAAGCAGAATGACAACAATCACAACAGAAGACCTATTCTAATTAAAAATTTGCGAATTGAGAAACATTGGGGTGCAAAGTGAATGAGAAATGAATTTCCAAACAAAGCCTGGAGTATAGCTACTGTCAGTCAGGTTATAAAAAAATTGACAACGACGGCACAACAGAACGTAAACGCGGAAGTGGTTGGCAAAAGTCTGCTAGAACACGACAGAACATTGAGCGGGTGAGTGAGCTGATCTGCTGTCAATAAGATGATCCTCACAGTCACAAAAAGTCCGCGGGAAATTCAAAGAGAAACGGTTATATCACGGTTGTCGGTGCAGCGTATTGTAAAGCAAGATTTACAACTGAAAACGTACAAGCGTGTGATCGAGCAGACGCTCAATGAAAATTGCAAATTGAAACGTTTGCAATGCAGTCAGCAGCTACTTAAACGGTTTCCTAATGACAGAAGTGTACGAACCATCTGGTTTACAGAAGAAAAGACATTCACCGTTGCCACGCCAGTTAATTTAAAAAATGATCGTATTTATTCAGTTGAATCAAAGAAATTAAAGGCAAGTTCCCGAAAGGAGACATACGAGAACGTGAACATTTCAGCTGCGGTAACATGGCATCAGTTGGTGTTTCTCGCGTACAAAAAGTTGTTGAGAAGCAAGGGGACACATTGAACATGTTTTATGATTAGCGTAATTACTGCTTATCATACAAAAGTAAATTACAAAACGTTATATTAATTCAATTATATTAAATGACCCTTGCTACGAGGTGTTATAACTTTTTTTGGGCCACCCTGTATAAGGTCGAACAAGGTGTTGAATGAGGGTGCACATGTCGGACCCACATGAAGGAGATTCTTAAGACAGAGAGGTGCATGAAAGATGAGATGCACACTATACACTGAACTGACTGCGACAGATGAGGGGAGGGTTAATCAAATTGGGTCGCAGAAGAGCGGATCATTAGCATTTAACAGTGGCTCCTATCCCTATACAGGGCGGGTGCAACTTGAGCCAAGTGAGAAACGGGGAAGGGATCAGAAACGAGCCAAACTCACGTAGGGTAGGAGGAAGGCCGCCATGAGAGTGAAAGGCCGACCCGGGAGGGGGAAGGAGAGGAATTGAGCCCGATTGTTTAGAAGGGATCGTAACCCCTGATGATTAGAGTTCCTTCCGAACTGGAGGATGTATATGATCGAAAAGAAAAGCTGACCGGGGACACGGAGTCCCGTTCATGACCTGTTAATCGTTACGATCCGCACAATCTGATGAGACCGGAGCAGTAAGCTACCCGAAATGACACACTGAGTTCACAGACAAAATTTCGAACTGCCATTAATGCACTGCAGAATGCTACGCCAGACGTCAACCGGTTTGTCTCGTTCCCCCTCCAACCGCACACCACTCCGCCATCGCCCCGACGGATCCACGGTAGGCCATGTATTTTCAACTGGAAATCAAACTAAGTAATTAGTTTTTTAATGTAATGATTGGATAGACTTTAATTGCAGGACATGCATGTCCTGTACTATGAATAATTTCTTTTCTTTGACCATTGTTCCTTCCTGGAATCCTGGCTGATATGGGCTCAATCATCATCATCATCTGCCTGTTTTTCCAACTCAGGTCTTCTGTTTAGCCTTGGCTCAGTGGACTCCCAGCACCTCTGTTCAGGCTTCTTGAAGGCCAGTAAACAGTTGCATGTCGACCCATTTAAAATTGAGTTTTTATAATTCCATTTGGGCGTCTGATTGAAGTGAAGGCACACAGTGACAGTACAGCTGGTTGACAAAAGTTCCAGTTTGAGGCATAACAATTTACAAATGTTTTTTGGCAGACTGTGTATCATGTATACATATAGTTAGAACTCATATATATATATATATATATATATATATATATATATATATATATATATATGTGTGTGTGTGTGTGTGTGTATGTGTGTGTGTGTTTGAGTGTGTGTGTGGTTAGGGCTATGCTATGAATATATGTCATGCCTGGCGTCACGGATCATAACCAGAGGCTTCCCACATAAATAATAATAATAGCCAAATAATAATTATGTCAGACCTAGTGCACATAGCATGCAATGTTGCTTTATTAGCTCTTGTTAATAACAAATGAAAGCATTTGTCTAAGTATTTTAGTATTATAAAAAATATATAGAGTATACAATACTGAGAAAAGAACTTGAAGTTAAAATATAAATAGGCCTACAGACTAGTCATTATATGTTGTATTATAAATACAACTACAAAATTCTGTGATAGCATTCAAAATACTAATTTTAATACTTTAGTGTTTAAAATAATTCCCATAACCGAATCAAACATAGTAAGAAATAAATAAGAACAAGAAGAAAACATGTTTGATCATTCAACCACAGTACGTGCCTATGACACGTAGAAAATATTTTAACAAGCTGATCATGTTTTGCCCCTGAATTGTTTTCTGTGCCCTGGAAAAAAGAAATGACGTCTCTGGTACTGCTAGTCAGTTATCAGTGCTATAGCTTTTTACTATGAATGTTTACATGAATAATATATGCCATAAATATATAGTCGGAAATTGTTGAAAGATCTTGTTCGTCTCATTGCAAAAGACTCATAAAATTAATAGTAGTAAGTTATACCGAGACAATGTACGGCAATTGTGTACGCTGCTTAGTTTTTAATGACATTTTATATCTTAACTCTCCTGGTCATGACTGACCCCCCCTGCAAAAAATCCTGCGGGCGCCCATGGCTGCGTCCACCTTGCAGGCTGTGAAAAGTGAACAGACAAATAATTATTATTGGTTGTAGTGAACTATTCTGTCTATCATGTGTCCAATTATTTAATAACTGTCTATTAATTAGGTTTTTATAATTTGCTCTTGATGTGTGACAATCTTTCATGTCTCACACTCAGTGCTGTTTGGTCATACTTCCATATTTTTTCTTTACACCATGTATACTGCATCAGTACGATGGGGAAGGGTAATGTCTGGGTATTTAGCATGGGAGTGCCATTATCCGGGGGTTATTTTACGGGGTTAATTATTCGGGGGTTATTGTCCTAATTTTCCGGAAAACGCATTTCGCTACATGGGTGATTTTTATATCCCACAGTGTATTAGGAACTATAATGAAAGAGATGTTTTGAGTCCATGATAAGGTTGTTTTCTGGTTAAAAACTACCAGGAGATATTTCTAGCATTGCACGACTAAATGACGAATTTCAATTTCAATGCCAAGAGCAGACCTATAATATTACAATAGCCTACTCTGAGGGACATAGATATCCAACCGGTCATTAAAATTCAAAATAGCGAACAGAGTCTGCAGATAGAGAGAAAGGCTTCCGCAATGTGTCTAAGAGTTATTTACATGTAGAAGACATGCCTCCTCCTCCTCCTCCTCCTCCTCCTCATCATCATCATCATCATCATCATCATCATCATCATCATCATCATCATCATCAAAATTCTTGGGCTAAATGCCCGTAGGGGTCCGACGCCACTCTCTGTCTGAGTCTGTCTGAGTCTGTCTCGCGTCATGTTGCCCAGCTTCAACCGGTCCGGTCAGCAGGTCCATACCATTAACATCTTGGAGCAGCTAGACCACCTTGTAGAAGACATGCCTACTTAATTCAAATTTAGAGACCATGGATAAGTAGCTTAGCCTACATTCAATACGTGAGGTATTTTGGGAGCCAATGTCAGACTGCTGTTATGCATGTAGAGTTCTGGCAGTCGCATTTAAGACCAATATTATTGGAGGGAAAGAGGCAAAACATGCAATGCCATGTACGCTGAGATAATAATTATAGGCTATCTACAATAATCCAAATCGAGGTCCGTTTGTCAGGTCATTGTAACATTGAGAACATGTCTATACTGTATAAGCTGCCGTACATCAGCAATATCTATCTTGCTTTCATTACCATTGTTTCGTCTTTAACTATTTAATCAGGAACAAAGCTCTAGCTACATGTATGCTATGGCGCCGTCAATCGGTAGATTTGCGGTCTTATAAATACTATTAGCCTATCCAACTCATATAATTATTAGCAGAGAGAGAGAGAGAGAGAGAGAGAGAGAGAGAGAGAGAGAGAGAGAGAGAGAGAGAGAGAGAGAGAGAGAATTTGGTTCTAAGTTAATAGAGTTAGGCAGTAAATATGGATCTTGGAGCGCAAGAATAAATGCAATAACGTGACATACCTGTAGATCAGATTATAGTTGTAATGTTTCTCTATGCCTCCGTTTCCTGCTCTAATTTATCAAAATAACAACTTCGCATCAGTTGCACCATGGAAGGAACCAATAATAATTATAGCAATGAATATTCAGATTTCAATAATATAGCAATGAATATTCAGATTTCAATAATATAGCAATGAATATTCAGATTGCATCTATCACTGAGACGAACATGGAGGCAAGAAGCAGCGCCTGACAAGCAACTGTTGAATTTCCAACAGCATAGAGTCTTTAGTCGACAACTGCGACGCTGGCAACATATGCCGTCGTAACGACAAGACTCCAAAAGACATGAAGCACAACGTGTAATTATGACAAAACGGTTAATGATGGCGATCCGTAATAATACTATCAGAAATTGGCCAATTACTTTTATGGCGCGACATGCGGAAAAGGAGCAGAAGTAAGGCTTTAGCATTGCAAGAGTTTATGACATTGACAAACGAATCTTAGACGAGTAAATGTCAAGCACATCATCGTTCCATTCCGATAGAGAGCCTATATTGTCTTAATATTATAGAGTACAAGAATACTCTGGTAAATGCATACATACATACATACATACATACATACATACATACATACATACATACATACATACACACATACATACATACATACATACATACATACATACATACATACATACATACATACATACATACATACATACATACATACATACATACATACATACATACATACATACATACATACATACATACATACACATACATACATGCATGCATGCATACATACATGTACATACAGACACACATACATAGTACACACATACATACATACATACGTACATACATACATACATACATACATACATACATACATACATACATACATACATACATACATACATACATACATACATACATACATACATACATACATACATACATACATACATACATACATACATACATACATACATACATTAGGGTGTCCCACGATTGCACAGGAAAAATATTTTTCTTGAAACTTGAAATGCAGTCCCTCCAAAAAGTTTCCTTATGGTCCTATGATAATACCTGCCAAATTTCGTGACATTTTGAAAATATTTAGAGGTCCCTCAAAGCTCATATAATATCTGTAAGTTGTCCCAAATTATACGTGCGACATATCTGAGTTTGAAATTTTCGGAGGTCTACACTTTGATCCCACTAGCGTGCTTATGTATTGCTTGATAACCTTATATTGCTCTGAAATACTAAAATCTACAAAAATATGCAACCTTATTGTATTTGTGAATGAGGTTTTTAAAGCATAAGGACGACAGTTAAGCTCTCGAGCAAACGAAGGATGTAAATGTCGTGCACTAGGATTGCAAGCCGCTACCTCTACATGACAATCATCACTGGAGAGGATATGGATAAGGTTAACAGATTGTCAGTCTGATTTTTTCTCTAGTTGGTGGAAGTACAAACAAGTTGGTGTGCTAAAGTTGACCAGGACAGGAATCAACGGTCGCAGTTTGGACCTTTTGAAGTTGTAAAAGTGTGATGCATTAATTATTGGCAAATGCTTTGAGACAACGGCCTTCAATAATTGCATATTAAATAGAGCTTGCAATGCCTTACACCCTTCTACATCAGCCATCAGTCTAACATCTTGTTGACATCACAGAAATCTTTTAAGTCCAGTTGCCTGGTGCATTCTTTGTGTCCTTGGTAAAGTTTGTCCATCAATGGTCTGTAATTAAGCTCTGCAAGCCATTTAAAGATGAATGCTCCAATCTGGTTCACCATCAACCAAACCCTCGACCAATGCTACTGCAGTCTGCATCTAACAAATCATAGGAATTCATTACTGAACACAGTGGCGGTTCTACCGGGGGGGCTACAGCCCCCCAGCTGAAAAGTTAGCCCCCCTAGATTTTGCTAGCCCCCCCTGTACAAAAGTTAGCCCCCCCAGTTTAACGCTTAATCACTATACATTGCCTAAATGTTTGTTAGTACCACGGTCTCCTCTAATGGTAATCCACTAATGGTGTGGCCAACTATCCATAGATCAACTGACATGGATGATTTTCATCTGCTGCATGTTTCGTAGCCTAGATGCTGTTCTGTGAAGCTCTAGTACTGTAGCACAGCAATATCACTTTTCACATACCCCCTGCACTGTTGCTTCAATGAGAGTACTCAGACACATGCACATGTCTATCTATACTAATAGCTGCCCTGTGACTGCAAATGACCCATGGGGTGTTCAAGAAGAAAGTGAAGAAGAGATAACGGCTTGAGCGGCCGAGATGAGGCCATACGCCAGCACTTCATGACCCTGTATGCTGTAGTGACACCAGCTTAATTCAGCCTTACTTAGCTCACGATGACAGCGGGGCGGCAGCAGGCCCCCAGCTTCAGCAACACAGATGGTCAGACAAGGCCAGGCCAGATAAGAGCCCATGTGTACTATAACAGTGTATACGCTGTATATATGTGTAAGCTGGACAGTTGTACTAGAATACGTTTGGAGCAGGCACATGTGTACATCATTATAAAATATAAATGGCCAAATTCATTGTGAGAATTGAAAAGAGAAAAACTGATGACTTAAGCGATGAAGTTTTCGACTGCAATGATAATGCTACAGCAGGTATGTAAAATGGCATAATGAATTTACGTGGGATGGGATGAATCATGGAAGATTTTATCAGTTTGACAGGAATATATTTGCCTGAAACATGAGCGCCCTCAGGCACTTTTGCAGGAGGGGCAAACACAATGGTCCAGGTCATGGTTAGATTTCAGCAAGAGCATGAAAATGCGAACATGTAATTAGGGACATGGGTATTTTTCATAAGGGTTTTCCAACTAAATGTAAATTTATTGGTTTCAGGAAAACTGAATTTATAATTTCAGATGCTAATATGAAAATATAAGATAATTACATTAACCTACTTTCTTTATGTCACTGAATAGGCCTACATCATTAAACAGGTGAGAAGGTATAAGCAGAACACTCATATTATAGGCCTATTATATGACATGAGAATAACATGATATAAACCAAGTTTTGGAGGGAAGCCTAAAAAAGGACATACAATACTTGCACTCTCACAAAATCTTTACTACATGGAGATAGCACATTCAAAAGATCATATAAATAAAGACTACAGTCCTTTTTGCACAACCTGACAGGTACAAAAGTGTTCTGTGAACCTGTAGATAGATCAGTTGTCATACAGCACTTATACTCCACAAAATCTTTATTATACATGGCGATATCACAAATTAAAAAGATCATTTTAAAGAAAGACTGCTGTTTTTTTCGCAACCTGATAGGTGAAAAGGTGTTCTGCAAACCTGCAAATAGATAAATTGAAGATATTTTGTTTGTAAACTTATTTAGACATGAGTAATTTGATCAAAACATGTGTTACAATTAAAATAATGAATCAAGTACAGTGCAACAGACAAGTTGGACATGATAAAACATTTGTGTTCTATGGATTCTTCAGAAGATGACATACAACATTCTTTAGATACCCTTTGGCAGGGCATGCAACAACTGTGCTCCTAAGCCTTTTGTATTGTCTTTTAGAAAAGTTAAAAATTATTGGTTTAAACAAAAGTTGGATATGATGCGTTTTTCCTCGATGTGTTAATTATAAGCCTCAAGGATAGAATGAGGTAGCCTATATGAGTCTTTCTCAGAACCTGCTGTGCTGTACTTGGCTCATTGTTGTAACTGTAACTCAAGTATATTATGTTTTGTGCAATGGAAAACTTATTCATTCATTCATTTATTCATTCATTTTTTTCATTAATTAAAAAAATTACTTTAGAAATCATTCTATTTTAATAGGCCTATGGAATATCAGCCAGATAGCCTAATATCAATTTTCATGTGAATTGATTGCTGAATCGGGCAACGGGGGCCAACACACTCAGCTGTGTGAACATATACATCTATGGAATGGGAGGGGCTAATGAAGTTTTTAGCCCCCCCAGTCTAAAAAGTCTAGAACCGCCACTGACTGAACAGCTTCAGCGTGGCCATCCTCTAATTATGACATCAAGAATTTCCTCGGCTCTTGGTATCCATAGTAGGATTGAGCAATTCTGTAGCATTTCGCAAGTCTGGTGCCATCACAGAGCAAGTTGGATGGGTAAGGCAATATAGATCTAATTGCTTTATGATGGAAACGAATCACATATACAGTTGACGACCGTGAATTACATGTACAGGGCATCCAACCCAAACAAGTCTCAGATTTGTGATTGACATCTACAGACAGGCGGTGTTCTCATGTAGATTCACTGCTCTCTTTGAATTAATCCATAGCTTTATAATTCTGGCAATGCTGCTCTAGACGACAAGTCTGCAAATGATGCAACATCATTCTTGGTATGCCAGCACCTAAGATATAAGAGATAGCAATTCTCTCTGTTCTTTCAGTGATTGTCTCATTAATGTGGAATAACGGGGTTATCTCTTCCTAAAAGTTTTTCCCAAACCATGCTGCGTTCAAAGATAGTTTTCTCGATCTTTCAGTGAAAGAGTGGTGAGATAGCCAATCGTATAAGACCACGTGTGATTTTTCATAACATTGGTCTGTGTAAATGACTGTGCTGAGCAAACATGACGCAGCTTTGATATAGAATCTCAGCTCAACGAAAACGAAGAACGGAGATCGGAGACAATTTCTCGTACAAGTTGTCGAAAAACACAGGCACATGTTTTCTAACCACAATTGTGACTATCTTGTTGACATGACATTGTGTAAATGTAGAACGAAGAACTGAAGAACAATTTGAGTGTAGTGATGTAGAATTAGCAGATCAGTATGAGAATAGTGAAAAAATAAAGGGCCAGACGTTGATTTGTGTGTAGCTGCATGGGGTGCGCAATTAAGACTTTACTGTGTGGTCCTCGGAAAAAATAGGTGGTTGAACCCCTCAGCCCCCTCAGTATTTCGTACCATGAAGCAGAGGAAGGTATGGAGGAGCTAAAACCACGACTTGTTACATTATCAAGAGTTTGTAATGACTACTCCCAATGATTAGTTGTGTGTGCACTGATACTGTGTCCAAAGTCCAAAAATCTCAAATTTTTCTCGATTTTTGCATTTTTGGACCATAAGACTATGCCCAAAATAGCTATTGTATCCAATAAAGTTAGAAACCTGTAAATTCTACCATTCAAGAGCTTTCCAATGGTAGTAAATTTGTTTTAATAGGATCAAGGGCTGGGATCTAAAGGCATTTAGAAGTTGGACACATCAGGCGCAAATAATGTCAATAAAAATTATGGGTTAAATTTGGGCGGCTTGAGGGACCCTTGAATATTTTTGTAGTGTCATAAAATTTTACAGGTGTTATTATGGGACCATATGGAAACTTTTTAGGGGGACTGCATTTCAAATTTCAAGAAAAATATTTGTTGGGACACCCTAACATACATACATACATACATACATACATACACACAAGGTGTTTGAAATATTTTGCTGAAATCTGGCCATCATGTGTAGATATGAATTGTCTTTAAGCCTGTAAAATTTCATTTCGAAATGTTTACTTCCGGCCAAGATATTGGCCAGAATAATTAAATTGGTTTTTGTCACCTTTTTGTTGCGTCGCGTTTTTGAATCGTCAAAAAACGGTGGGTACCCTCACTAAAAGTGATATGACGTTTGTTCTGTTTGAAATATTTCTTTTAATTTGACCATTGTACGTAATATGAATTGCCTTTAATACTGTAAAGTTTCATTTAAAAATTCGTATGTTTGGTCAAGATATGGGCTGAAAACCGTAGGGGATTACTTTTTTGGCGCACCCTGTACATACATACATAGATACATACATGCATATATGCATACATACATGCATACACACATTCATTCATTTCGAGAATTTATATGGCGCCTCTTTAAGAGATCTACTCAAATCTACTCCCAGCACAGCGACAGCTAAAAATGTAGGTGTAAGTCGCAAGGCTAATGAAGGCCATTGCAGAAATGCGAGCTCGCGGAACCAAACGACTAAAAAAGGTCATCAGAATTTAGAATTTTCGGTCGAAGATCCGCAAAAATTTCCCGAACAAGGCTCCCACATTTCTTAATCCGGCCCTGGACAAAGGCATGCACAAGAGTCACAATAGCATTATGGAAGAGTAGGCATGTTAGCATATATCCTATTCCGTTATATCAGCTTTGTCAATTTTTCCTATATTTAATCTATTTTATTATATTCCAATGCAACAGATTATAATAAATATATTCATTTATAGGATCTACTCTATTCGCACTCTACATACTTGGGACATCAGAGTTTTATGTGTGTGGCTTTCTATAGCTTCCGTGAAATTTCAATCGACTTTCAACCTTTGCTACTTCATCTGTGCGACCCTGATCACGAAAGCTGTCACTAGACGGAGCTCGAGAAGGCGGTTGCTTAGCGACGGGCGACGCCACCAGATAAAGTACGTCGTGTAAGGACGTTTTGCACACGACACCTGCATTGACTAGATATAGTATGCTGTAGGATTGTACAGGCCTACTGGCAACATGAATATCTTCTCAGAATCTTATCTCAATTGGTGTCAATGTATGTATGACTTCTTTGTTGAGGAACGCTTTGCACACGTCTGCAGATTGGATTGTGCATGCAGGCCAGATACCTTCTCAGAATCCTTATCAGTTCTTAGTTTGTGTCAATATAATTATGTAATGTATGCCTCTAATTATTTACCACGCCTTGTATGAATCGCCTTGACAATCATAAATCGCAGACCCTGTTCTCGTTTGCTCTTCAATCTCCTGGCCCATAGTTCCAGGGGCTGGAAGAGAAAGACGTTGGCTGCAATAAGGGGAAGACAGAGAAACGGACTAGTCACGTTTTGAAAGGGACTCACTCTTGATAACCGTCATCGAAGGCAGGGTGAAGGGGAGGAGGAAAAGAAGAAGAGACAGACAGATACTGCTGGGCGGGATGATGAAAGATGGGTGGAATGAAGCTAGCTTGAAGATGCCCGACTCAAAGTGGAGTGGTCTGTGGAATCTTGAACCTCCTGTCTGGAAGAAGACCATCGTAGTCTGGTTTCAGGTTCCTCTGATGTATTTGGATTACGGTTCTGACAACCAATTCGCTTGCAGGAATCACCAAACTATTTTAGCTGTAATAATTTAATTATAAATAATTCACATAGCACCAGCTAAAGATAATTATATCCAATAGCTGGTCTGATTCTGCAATTGATTATTGAAAACAGATATTATGTCACAACACAGGAGACTGGAGAATTCAATAATGTTGATTCATATGGGTTTCTGTTCATTATTTAGATAACTGGTGCCATGTGCGTTAGGAAAACTCTCCTATGGATGCCATAGATCAGCCTCCGTACTGAAAAGACTATGAGTATCTGCCCATAAATATACTAAGGTATAATCATATTTTAATGTTTCAAAATCTGTTCAAAGCAGACGTTCACAAACTAGCAATATTGACACAATGGAGGTCGAGCCTTTAGCCGCCATAGACCCAAAATTAATCTACTGCATGCAAGGTTTCATTGTTCACGTAGGTCTCAAACATGCTGACACAAGTGCTGACAAGAGCTGTCAGGCAATCATATCGCCACGAGTAATGACGCCCAATCTGCCATAGCCACTCGTATCGATTCAGGTGGTTAGATCTTGAACTACGGTACTCGATCATGATTCTCAATCAGTATTAATGTTAGGTGACGCAAGGACGCATCTGGTATGCAGCTAGTCACCGATTGCATGAAATTCGCAGTTGCTCGTGACCGCGTGGGCATTCATCCCAACGATGACGAAGGTGAAGAAGAAGTTTGATCTTAAGAAATGTATCAACTGGTCATCTACCTTGACCCAGACTCTCTAATACCTGCTCTTAAGTCGTCTGGATTTAGCAAATTTCAAACAACGGAATCTCCAATTTTCTGCTCTTTGGCTAAAATTAATCTTCTGCTTGTTGGATAAAATGATTCCTTGGTCAACTGGGTGTTTCGTAACACCAACAGGATTTTTAAATTGTGCAGTTGTACACACAATGTGCTGTTCTAAATGACTTTGTGCTGTTATTGTAGGTGCACTTCTGTACCGTTAAAAATTGGTTTCGAAAGGTCATTGTTCTCCGATTGGGAGTAATTTACCATGGAGGGTTGGAAAGGAAAGAAGAGGTTGTAGGTTCGGAAGATTCTTTTAGAAAACACTTCATACCAATATACTGATGAAACACATATGCAAGCGTGTCTTCACAACCTGTCTTCTGGTAGATGTACAGTGTTTAATCTAGACGTCTCTGGGGGGGGGAAAGTTCCCCCCCCCAGGATTGACATTTCCCCCCCCAGAAAAATTTGACAAAATGATATTGGTTTTTAGTTACTGTTTTCATCATTGTTTTTATATGAAGTGTTATAATATACCGTGATATTATTTATTATTATATGATTATAATGACATTATTTACAACTATAATATATGATACTATCATGTTAAAATGACACCTGAAAATGCAGCCATTGCAATGTGGAAATTCAAAAAGTTTCTAATGGGTCACTGAAAAAGTACAGCTATTTTCTAAGGATGAACCATTAAAATGCTGCTATTGCAATGTGGAAATTCAAAAAGTTTCTAATGGGTCACTCAAATAGTACAGCTATTTTGTTAAGACGACACCTTAAAATGTTGCCATTGCAATGTGAACATTCAAAAAATTTCTATTGGGTCACTGAAATAGTACAGCTATTTTGTTTAGACAACACCTTAAAATGCTGCCATTGCAATGTGGAAATTCAGAAATTTTCTAATGGGTCACTGAAAAAGTACAGCTATTTTGTTAAGACGACACCTTAAAATGCTGCCATTGTAATGTGGAAATTCAAAAAGTTTCTAATGGGCCACTGAAAAAGTACAGGTATTTTCTAAGGATGAACCATTAAAATGCTGCTATTGCAATGTGGAAATTCAAAAAGTTTCTAATGGGTCACTCAAATAGTACAGCTATTTTGTTAAGACGACACCTTAAAATGCTGCCTTTGCAATGTGAACATTCAAAAATTTTCTAATGGGCCACTGAAAAAGTACTGCTATTTTGTTAAAACAACACCTTAAAATGCTGCCGTTGCAATGTGGAAATTCAGAAATTTTCTAATGGGTCACTGAAAAGTACAGCTATTTTGTTAAGACGACACCTTAAAATGCTGCCATTGTAATGTGGAAATTCTAAAAGTTTCTGACGGGGAGGGGTGCATCCCCTCCCCATACCCCTCCCCCTTCCAGTCTCGGTACTGAGCGCATCACAAGCGTCTTTCGGACGCTCAATTGTCCCTCCCCCCGAGAAACCTCAATTCCCCCCCCAGAGGGCGGGGACTAGATTAAACACTGGTAGATGTAGGCCTATTGGACGGTGGCCACATCATCTCTTCCGCTATGACTTGCGTGTCGATTTCGACATTGTTGACCGCACCATCCCTTTATAACGACTATCGGAGTCGTCTCGGATTGCTGACTCTGATCTTTGACTGAAATCGTTCCATGCTATCTGCGTTTTTTTGTCGACGCGTTCTTCCTGGGTCAACCGTTTCGTGACTCACCTCGGGATCCGTCCTTGATCCCTTTCTCTTTATCTTGCATGGGCCTACATGTACCTCTTATCTATAGCAGGGTCATTGGTCCATGCACCGAGTGCCTCATAACACTCATAGTATACCGTACTGATGACTCATTATAGGCTTGCCTTCACAGCCCTGTCTCCACGGTCCCTGCTATGGCTGAACGTATTCTGGAACTTCAAATGCTCTTGAGTGATGGTTGTCCTTACAATTCCGATACGGAATTGCTTTGCACATCTGACTTGTTTATTGTGCAAAGCTATCCAGGATTGATGCCGAGTGATGAGTGAGGGACATAGAAGGGACTGAAGTGGAGTAGGAGAAAGCGAGATAGGCAGAGAGCGACAGAGGAAAATATAGAGGGAGAGAGGTGGATGGAAGGGCTGTATGTGAGAGTGAGTGGAGAAGATGACTTAGCCCACGTCAATCACATATCATATGTCATCTCTTGACATTTCAAATTGTTTCTATTTCGTCTTAGGACGGACAATCATTCCAGTGTTTGTAATCAAAAGGAGAGGACGAGAAGGAAGAAGGATAGTACGCGAGAATGGAGAAAAATGAGGGAAAGAGGGTGATAGCATGACGAATATTTAGAAGATGAAGAAGGCAAGAAAAATGAAGAGGAAGAGGGAGTAGAAAAAGGAACAGGCTATAAAAAGGATAATTAATTATGTTAATACAAACATAACCACAAAGAAAGTTGAAAATAATTAAAACAAGAAGTTGAAAAGACATTCTTCAACAAAATTGTGTGATGATTTCTTAACATCGCAGTTAATTCTTAATTCATTTCGGAAAATGTTTACGTAATCTCCTGATGGGATACCACATCATGACAAACAGAAAAATATCAATCTATCAGACACAACTTCATTCACCCACGGACCTCATGTTCAAATAAATAATTGATCGATGATTTTCTTAATTCTTATCATCAACTTCGTAAAGACGGCGACCACTTGAAGCGAACTAATGCAGAGACGCGTCAGTGCTGAGTAATTAATTATCTTGTTGATCTGTGTGTGGGAGGGGGAATGGGGGCCGACAAACCAAATCGAAAAGTCCGATGTGATCTTTACAATGAAGGAAGTAGACTACAACGAAATAATATATGAGTTGTGTCGCCTTCTACATGATTTAATCTTATTACAATAGATTTCAAAATGGCTCTGTTGACGGAACTAGAAGCACAGCAGTAATTTAAATTTAATTTACTGTAGATCTACTCCTTTGCACACGAATCACAACGCGTAGGCCTATAACTCGTCCTAATTTTCAGGAAATTAATCTATTTATATATATTTAATTTTTTACGATAGGATAATAATATTATATAGATTTTAGAATTGTAAACTTTGAACAATTGTAATCTGCATCTGAAGTGCAGACTATTGAAGTGCATTGCAAAATAATGTAGCCTACTTTATTTAAACACAGTGTACAGTAGGTCACACAGTGTCTCTGACCAATAATATCTTATGCTATTAGCGACAACTTCCGGTTGTTGGATAGAACATAAAACATATTCTGGAACAGATTTAGACAAACGCTGTGCAACTATTGACTTTATGAAATATGGCAGAGGCCTAGTGGGCTACTTGGCAATTGTATTCTTAGGTGAACTCGGGTACAACTCGAGCGCAGTTTTTAAGTACTTCAACTTTTACTTGTACTTGAAAGTTGAATATTTATACTCGTAGGCTACTTGAGATAAGCTAAGGATTGTCTTGGAAATAATTGACAATTTTTTTACTGACACTCACATTAATTTGTTGCCAGCAAGTTTGCCTTTTAATTTCATTTGGTCAATAATTAACTCACGCTCTCAACTATGGACATTGTGGCATTTCCGTTCTTTTGTCAATCCCGGCTTTAGGCCTACTTCCGTGTTTGCGATAAGTTACGGTGATACTACCTTATGAAGACAGACCATGAGACTAGCTAGCATTCTTAATCGTATTGGTTATCTCCACATTTCTAAAGCGCCACTCGAAAGCCAAGCGCAGGCCACCAGCTTATTCCCAAGCGGTCCTATCGTATCGTTGCATTAATAAATTATCTAAATCAGTGACTAGTCAACACAAATCACACTTGACTAGTCACCGGTCACCTTCAGAAAGTAACTCCCCACCAGCATGCTGCCCTCATGCGAGAACTCTCAACATTGAATCCGCCTTATATTCTTGACGTCCCGCAGCCTCAGAACGCGTCGGATTAATTGTCTTGAGGCGGGGTGGGCGACTAAAAGGGTCTTCCCACTCCACGTGGTCACAATAGCATTTGCAGAATCGCTTAACAATAAGTGTAATCTGCATCTCAGGTGCAGACTTTTAAAGTGCATTGCAAAAATATGCAGGCCCCACTTATTTTAGCACTTTGTAACGTCTGAAAGCATTTAACTTTTGCACGAAAAGAATTGGCTGAAATAGTCTGACTGATTGATTTATTGTTTGATTGACTTCCTGGTTGATTGATTTATTTATTGATAGGTTACATCATGATCATAATTTTTCCGGATGTGACAGCTTGTAAAATGACTCCCACGTGTCGTGACAATGTTCATAATTGAAATACTTCGAATAGGCTTGTTATATGTAGAATGGCAAAGCTAGGGTCATAATAATTTCGCAGTGAAGTGAAAGTTTCTTTCTACTAAGCGCATTTTCAGTCAGGATTGGCCTACTGTCATTCAGATAAAGCTGGTAAAACCTCAGACTATCATCGATAGGCATTAAGATAGCAGGTTAAGCAGACCAACATTCGCTGGTACATCTAGACATGCCTGATGTAATCCGTCTTATCAGCACTTGAACCTCGAGGTCTAAATCTCTTACAACGTCCTTAAATACTTACGGTCCGTGGCTGAACGCTAACAAAAGACAAAGACCTGCAGAGAAGCGCAGTTGGGGCGTTGCAGTTTCTATCGACGGTGACAAAGTAAACGTAGGTTGATGACGTCTTTATTGGATAATTGCTTAATTAAAAAGTACTGACTTGTTGCAGATTTTTATCGATTTTTCTGAACATCACTGCATTAACAACGTGTAGACCTAACGCTTCTCAAATTGCTGAGGCTTAAATGCATTTAACGTTACCTGTGTCTGTAGATGTGTTATTCTTCACACAATCGCGTTGTCTTGGATTTTTATAGCCTATCAGCTTTTAGCAAATTTCTTATCATAGCGGCAAAAAGATCATAGGTGTAGGTGATTTAAAAGAATGCACTATATTGATCTCGATTATTAATATTAACAAAATTCAGTGTAAAACTACTCGATTTCTTTCAGTCTGCAGACATCAAATAATGTTAGAAATAACTGTATTCGTTGGATGTATTGACTTAAAATGCCTAAACTTTCTAAAACTGAAACTAGAATGGGCTGCTTTATCCTTGTATTTACCAACTTCCTATAATAATAATAATAAAGACAATTGCGTGACTATCTGATTAAATATGCAAGACCTGTTCGTCTATGCGCCTAATAAGCTGATTTGAGTCTTGATGAAACGCATAATGATGTTCCCTGATGTGGTAGAAACAAGATCTACAAAAGTTTACTATTAGCCTACATATGCAGTTGGAATGTGAGCTTACTGCCCAGAACCCTGCGAGGTCGATGCTAGAAAGTGAAAGAACGCAGGCGTTTGCGTAAATCATATACATCAGCGGTTCTCAACCTTTTTAGTGCGGCGACCCCTTGGCAGCATTTCGAAAGTTGTGACGACCCCCAACAACAAAATTTATCGAGTCACCTCTATCACTACATTTTTTCTATCATTGTCCATTGTTATGCATTTTCATTTCATAATTCGAAACTGCTGTAGGCCTAAGCAATAAATTGTGTGAGGCTTCGTGGCTCTAGTGATTCCGAGAGCTGCCTATTTGATAGTTCGAAGTTTAAGTTTCATAAGTCTATTCGGCTTGTGAAACTACTGCTGGAAATCCTCAGACTCTCAAGTGTGCCTTCTTTTGAATTTCCACACTGCAATTGTAGCATATTAGTCTGTCATTTCAGTGAAATTGCTAATCATTTCAGTGCTGGGACATTGTTAAAGACTTCCAAAGTATATATACTTCCCATTGTCTAACATTTTTACATTTCCACACCTCAATTGTCGCATTTTGGCCTAAAGCTGTCATCTCTAAAAAATTCTCATGATATCAGTGCTGAGAGACATGGTTTAAGACTTCAATAAATGGCCACTAACATTGTTCTATTTAAAAAAATTTCTACACTAATAGTAGCACTCTAAGCTCTCATCTTGACAATATTGCAATGCTCTTTATGAATAACTAGCGGATAACGTTGTAAAAAGTAATAATGATATATACATGTATGAAATATAGCCTATCTAAAATATTGGGGGATATAAGCAGCTCGGTCTCCACAACAAATTTCTTGAGACCGTAGACTTTGGGATATAGGGATCCCCTGCAGTCTACCAAAGTCTCCGTACAAGTATAGTACCATATACAGGCCTCACCACCAGTAGCTGACAGAGTAGATTCTTTGAGCAATCTGGATATTTTTTCTTTTTTAGATGATTGATAAAAGCGGAATTTACATTTGAAAACTGGAATGGCAAAAATAAGATTAACTGCCGCAATCTCACAAACAATCACAGCAAAAGTATTTTCAAAAATTATTTAGTAAAGTATAAGACAGTGGTTAAATTGCTATTACATGTGTACATATTTTGCGAATTTCTGAAGGGTCCAGGCGACCCCTGGCAAATCGTCAGGCGACCCCCGTGGGGGTCGCGACCCACAGGTTGAGAACCGCTGATATATATGTAATATGTATATATAGGCCTATAATATATCGTGGGGCGCGGTGGTGTAGTGGGTATGTTTCTTAACTTGAGCCGGAGTGTTGTAGGCACGAATCGGCCTCCAGCCGCCGTGTAGGGACCTTGAGCAAGTCCTTCATTTGCAATTGCTCATGGGCTTCGGCGTGGTACTCCGAATCAGTGCCCGTGCTGTAGTCGCGATGGCTTCTGAGAGCAAATCTTGACCGGGCGCTATAACAAGTGCACTTAATATATATTGCATTTATATATCGCAGTAATTATATGATACTGCTGTCAATCAAACGTCCAGGCATGATTCTTAATTAAGTAAATCAGCGTAAAACGTATCAGCTTATCTCATATCAATGGCGTTGCTTTCATAAAGCACGCGCACCCCAATAATAATGATAACGCTAATGGCTATAAGCTTACTAATTCTGTTGTATCTCTTTCATTTTCAGTTATTCTGTCGACACCACTAACCTATAAGCCGCCCTGCATTGGTGGTAGACATACGACCCGTTGCAGCAATCACCTCAGCGGTTGATCTGTCAACGTCAAGATGTCTGAAGTCGGTGGTAGTCAGAGCAGCCAAACCGGTTTGTTCCCACGGGTATTCTTTCGCGAGAACCAACCCCTATCCAAGGTCCTATTCCAGATGGGCAGCGTAAAGGGGATATCCAATCCGGGCTACGACGATGATCCAGCTTTGGACGACGTCGAGGTCGATATAGACTACAACAGCCTCGTTGACGAGGAGGAGTTCAAGGACCCGGATGAAGGGTCGATCCACGTTCCAGAGAAGGACTCTGGAAGAGGCAGTCCCGAAGAGGCCGGCCCCGTCAGTGAAAAGGCCAGCGTGGGAAGTTTGTCACGAGTTTCGAGGAGTGGTCTGCCTGACGAGCCAGAACCAGACGTGTTGGACTACAGCAGCGATGAGTCCGTTGGTCATTTCCAACTTGGGATAAGCAGCAGTGAAGAGAGCAGTCTGTCTGATGCGAACTTCGATGAGGGAGGAAAACCTCTAACAGAAGAGGAAGACACGCTGTAAGTGCAGAAGGTCTTCGTTCGACTAAGGTTTAATGATGTGAAGTAAGAGGGTGAGTTAAGTCCAGAATTAGTGAAAATATGGGATGGATTTTCAAAGCAGGACAAGGTGAGGGAAGGTGAAGTAAGGTATGGAATGGTAAAACCTTTTGAGGCCCATGGCATGTATCGTTCGAATGTCCAGTGAATTGGTCGGGTAAAATCCTTTAGGATCGAAGCCTAATTCAATAGATTCCACACCTTTTCAGGGACGTAGACTAATTAGCCTGCGCACCAATAGGCCTACATGTAATGCATCTAATCGGACCAGTTAGTGAAAAGGTGAAGTACAGAAGGGATAAGTAGGTGCAAGAAAAGACAAGATGGTAGGGTGTGGTCTTGAAGAGTAAGTGTAAGAGAAATTAAACTAAAAGTTACGTGATAAAGTAATGTGAGGGAAGTAGCTGCTTTGGGGGTAAAACCATAATGGTTCGGCTAAGTCTAGTCAAGTTTATTTAAGTAAATGCATGTTAAAGTGGATTAATCTGATGTATAAGTTAGGTTAAGTAAAGTAAGGTACGTCGCAAGATAAGTCAAAATAAATTTAGTGTTTCGACTTAAGTTAGAGCGGAGTAAGTGAATTGAAGTAAAGTGTTGGTCAAGTAGGATGCCAAGAAATCTCGCAATTGAACACTGAACTATATTTCAGTAGTAAGAAAGTTCGTGACCTGAAGTAAAATGACATGACACGAAATAACGTAACATCGCAAACATAACACAACGGGGCATACTGCATTACAACATAGTATAACGCACCCTAAAATTATCTGGCATCAGCTTGCACAAGATATATCGCGACAACATAAAATGAAATAAAAAATACTTAGACATAACATAATATTACGTAGAGTGACGCATCGGCACAGCGTGATCTAGCATAACCACAGACCAGATTGTGTGTAACCATATTCCTCATTATGTATCATTGCGTTAGATTGCATTTCGTTCGAAATGTTGTTGTTTTGATTGTTACAAAGAGAGAAGCGCATTGAACCGTGGAACGTCTTCGCAACGGCTCCACATCTAGACGCTGAGGAATCAAAGCAACTATGTTTCGCTCTGGCGCGGAAGATCATGAAAGTCCTCACGTACATCTTCATGTTTCCTAGTATGCTCGCTCTGATCATACTCAGCAAAGGTTCCGTCCTCATCGCCGTGGCAAACATCAGACCCTACCCCAAGATCCCCAGCTCTGTTGGCAACAGCACCAGCGACAACTCGACGGACGGGTACGACTACTACGATGCATATGATCTTGGAAACGATACGACCGCGAATAATTCGTTCACCTCGAGTCCGATGCAGTGGACCACCGCAGCTGCAAATCTCGAGGATAACGAATACTACGATCTAAGATGTCGCAATTTTACAGATAACAGAACGGTGACTTTGATGAACCAATACAACAATGAATCATACGAGGGATTCGAAATATACGACTACATCAAATGCGTTGCGGTTCCATATGGCTATGAAAATGCGGAAAGACT
Source organism: Lumbricus terrestris (assembly GCA_949752735.1). Classification (NCBI taxonomy): domain Eukaryota; kingdom Metazoa; phylum Annelida; class Clitellata; order Crassiclitellata; family Lumbricidae; genus Lumbricus; species Lumbricus terrestris. The sequence continues at coordinate 43,520,115 of OX457042.1, forward strand.
GGACGACCTCAGCTGCATGAATCCATCCAATGGATCGGGGTACCTGAACGCGTCGACGGCCTACTCGAGAGATGAATGCTTCGTCGTGAGGAACTACTGGGCCTGGTCCGTGTTCCTCATGCTCGTCACGCCGTGCATATTCGTATTTCTGCGATGCTTCTGGATAATCATGTTCAAGAAGAAGAAGTCACCGACATGGAAGGCAATTGGGGCCACACTGATCATCGAAACCCTTCACACCATCGGTATTTCCATCATGTTCTTCGTGGTAATGCCTTCGCTTGACAACTCTATCCTTGCTCTCATATTCCTCCTCGGTGTGGCTACAATTCCAGCCGCCCTCAAGATACTTGTCCGCCCAGAGGACGAGAAATACCGACTCCTCAAAGTGGTGCTTGACTGCCTGGCTACCATCGGGCAGGTCTTGATACTTGTAATCTGGCCCCTGGTGGTCGTTGCTGTGCGTGACAAAAACTACGACTCAAACCTCATCTGGAGCATTCCCATTTCTCTCCTTCTCGTGTCGGTCCGGTGGTGGGAGAATTTTGTGGAAAAGAACTCAAGACTTGGGAAGATCCGAAAGTTCTTGAACCGCGTGAGTGGACAGATGCGAAGATCCAGAACAAAGATACAAATGATGGGTAGTCTATGGAAGGTCGTGGTGACGTTTGTGACAATGATGTTCTGCATGACGACGCAGGTCAATTACATGGATCCGCTTGACATGATCGAAAAGAAATTCACTGCAATGTTCAACTTCGGTCTCAGATGAGTGCTCTTGAAATTTCTTTAAGTCTCCAGCTTCTAAATGCTATAATAAATCATAGCGCTAATCTTAGACATTGAAGGTGTGTTTTGAATAGGTTATATTCTTTATTGTGTAACTGTTCTTAGCGGTCGAGATTTTCAAGTGCTGCACATCAATTTTGGAATTTTTTCATGCATCCGTTATTCCACACTTTCTCATGTTTTAATGGTTCCGACTTGCGACTCATCTTTTTCACTTCGCTTTTGTCTAAATAGCTATGTAAGCTACAGTAAATAAACAAATGAATGCATGCTCTTATAGAATAGATAGCCTTAATTATACTGGTTGTTTTAATTAGAGACTTATCATGCATGAGGATGATGTCTAAAGTACAGAGCATCAACTGAGAGGCTGACCAAAATCAAGCAGAAGTCAACACCCAGAATTTCTTCTCACTTGTATTTCCACCATAATAATAAATAAATAAATAAATAAATAGGACTAAATAAATAAATAAATAAATAAATTATGTCGTCTCTCTGTTTCAGAAGACTGAATTGGGTGTTGTCTGCAGCTTGATTTTTGTCAGCCATTCAGTTGATGCTCGATATAAATTCACGATTACATTACAGTAGCAATAAACCGAGGAGATGTTTCAACGCCTCTTCTGTCTGCTTGTCTCTTCCAATCAGTGTCGCAGATACGACAACGACACCGGAGAGCCACGCTACACGTACACGATCAGCGAGACGCAGATTCCTGAGATGGAGCTCGACTGGGTCTGGATGTGGCTCCTCAACTGTTGTGCCAGTCTCGTCTGCTACTTCTTCGCCCGCAGCTCAGCCAAGATGCGCATCCAACAGTCGTGCTACTCCCTGCCTCTGGTCATCAGCACCCCGCTCATGTTCGGGCTGATGATCGGCGGCTGCGAGCTGTGGAACTCCGACCCTTGTGTCTTTACGACTAGCGATCTGGCCGGCTACCTGATGTACAAATGCTACAGGGTGGATACTCTCGGTGACGCCTGGTTCCAGCAGATGTGGTTTCTTATGCCTATCTTGTGGCTGTCGCAGCTCTGGATCGTCTGGCATATCTGGTCCCCCAAGAGCGCCCGATTGGCCCCTGCCGACACGTGAGTAGGGCCTACTGTTTTGGCTTCTTTCATAGGGACAATAAGACAATAAGGGACAAGAAATGGCGAGGCCTGATTGTGAAGACATGAAAGGTAACTGCACACTAGGGAAAGGACAGCAGGATGCAGGGGCCAGGCTAGGTAATGAGTTGTTTGAAGAGGCGTTGCGTGGCAACCTCACATACAGGTCGAGGATTAAATTGAGCCACGGATGTAGAGGCAGAGTAGACTGTCTGAAGAGAGGTAAAGTCGTAGCCCGACTACGTTGTTGTAAATTATAACTTATAGGACCTACCGTAATGGAAGTCTAATGTTGGCCAAATGGTATAAGCCAAGACCAAGCTGTAAGTAGGTCAGTGCAGAGAAGGTATCTCCTTTAAGACAGGGAAGCAGCTTGTTGTGGCTATGTAAATTGAAAAAGGTAATCTAAAAGTGAGACATAAGAAACTTCAAAAAAAAGAACGGGCACAGGGAAAATGTTGCAAAATCAAAAACATCGTTCAATAAGAAAAGTTAAATATTTAGGAATAACCAGAGATTTGTAATTGGGTGAATTAGTATTTGCATAATAAGAAATAAGCTTGTCAATTGAAGAGGTATAGTAGAAAACAGCTTGACATGATATGATATGACGCAGCAAAACATAGCGTAATATTTTTAATACAACCTCATGAAGTGACATTGTATGACATGACGTTGCACATTGAATGTTGCTAACAGGTTGTTTGTTCTACCGCTGTACGAGTCAGTTCTGATGGAACAATCGCTCATGTTGAACCGAGAACGAAATGATGAACCAAGAAGCCGAGCCAAAGTCCTCGCACCTGTAAGCAACATACTTTTATAACTTACTAGCTGGGGTACCCGGCGTTGCCCGGGAAATTTAGGGTTCGATCCGCTCCGGCCACAACCCCACCCTACCACACTCCGACCTCTACCGGTATGCGACCCGAGAAATTTGGGTTTCACGAAAATTTCCACCCCCATCCGACCCCCACCCCAACCCATCCACCCCACCCTTTCACCCCAAACCCTCCCACCCCATTCCACCCCCACCCCATCCACCCCAACCCCCTCCCACCCACCCCTCCCATCCCACCCCACTTCATCTCCCTGCATCCCAGCCCCTCCAACCCCCACTCCCACACTCACCCACCCCAAACCCCACCCCTCGACCCCCACGCCATCCCACCCCACTCCTCATCCTCATCCCCATCCACCTCCACCACACACCCTCTCCGACCCCTCCACCCCACCCCTCGACACCACATCTCGCCAACCCCCAACTCCACCGCTCCACCCCCTACCATCCCACCCTTCCCTCACCCCGCCTCTCCCTGTAAGCGACCCGTGAAATCCGTAATGGCAAAAGAGCTTAAACACCTTTAAAACGGCGAAAATGATGGCTTTTATACGTGGCAAGCCAAAGCGAAAATTAGTGTTTTTGACCCCCCAGCACCCTGGCCCCAATGGTGGTAGAGATTTGCCAACCACTGATCCGGGGGGTTATGATGGACCTCTATCTAGGAAAAAAATCAAATCAATAGCTGGGTTTTTTGGGGAAAAAATTGGGGGGTTTAGCCCCACACCCTGGCCCCCATGGTGGTAGAGAATCGCCAACCCCTCGCCTTTGCGTCTCGTGCCGAGACCTACGCAGTAGTGAAGGTTTGGAGTAAAAAGCTCAAAAACTGTGAGCGTGCATTCTGGACAAAGTCACATACACACATACAAACATAGTCACATCCTTCCTTATAGAAATAGATAAGGGTTATATTGCATCGTCTTGCTTAACCCTACAGTCATCTTTTATATGCATGACCATTCCCTACATCAAACTTCTTTTCGTTGTGTTTGCCTTGCCTGACTCCATTACTCCCTTACTATTATTTCATTCATTCGAGTATTTATATAGCGCCTCTTCAATGAAACTACTCAGAGGCGCTCCCGACTCCAGTAGCCTACGGACAAACAGAACAGTTTTTAAGTGCTTATAGAATGTGTCAGAGAGTGATCTAGGGAACAGGCGCAGCTCAAGTGGGAGGGCATTCCATTCCACTGGGCCAACCACAGAAAAAGCACGACTCTGCATGATGGAGGTACGAGCAAATGGGACAAAGAGTACTTCCCTAACAGCCGAGCGTAGGGACCGACCAGTCCGAGCACTTAACACAGACCGACAAAGATCGAGTAGGTAAGATGGAGCAAGACCTAGCTGGCAGCGCCATATTAAGGACGAGATTCTGTATTCGATGCGCTGACGGACTGGGAACCAATGCAGAACCTCCAGCATGTAATTTGTAACATGACTAAATTTGGGCAGATGACCAATGAGGCGTGCTGCAGCGCGCAGAATACGGTCAAGAGAAGATAATCGACCAGATGGTAAACCAGCATAAAGGGATAGGCAATAGTCAAGACGAGCTGAGACAAAGGAATGTACAAGCGTAGTTGCAGCACCAGTTGAGAGAGAGCGAGCGACAGTGCGAAGCTGGCGCAGCTGATAGAAACAGGAGCGACTGAGACGATTAATGTGAGGTACAAAAGTAAGTTCCTGGTCTAGCACAACACCAAGGTCACGGACTGAGGTGGAGAAAGTATAGTCGGGAAATTCAGCAGAGAGGTGAATCAGATCAAGCTTAGACAGCTGCTGCCTGGAGCCCAGCCAAATGAATTTAGTCTTAGCAGGGTTTAGCCTTGCTTTGCCTTGCTGATCCTACCTTAATCTACTTCACCTCGTCTCTTATCTCTTAGGCCTACCTCCCATCAGTTAATACCGTTTTAATTCAGCTGACCTGGCCTTGTCATTATCGTACAATTTGGTGTTTACGTAAAAGTCAAACATCTCTTATCTTTACGTCACTATAATAACTCTATCCGACAGTGCCATAAAGCAAATCATCTTGTCTTTTCTACTGCTGTCTTGCCTCAACTTACCTCATCCTACGACACCGGTCTAACCTAATTGAGTCTAACATTAATTCACTGTAGCGTACCGTAACTATACATGTTTTACCTTATCACTCCTTTTTATAATATCTTTCGTTGCTCTCAAAATATTACCCTGCCAGGGCCTGCCTCACCTTTCCTATCCTTCCCCTACTCCCACGCTTTCCATCCCTCCCCCGTTTATAAACCGACATCACCCTAAACTTCGCCCTAACTTTCTTGCTTACCACACCTCACTGTCTTTACATCAACTTAAGATACAATAATTGTATTGACTCCACTGTCCCACAGCACCGTAACTTGCAGCACCAATCCTGCCATGCTTTTTTTTTTATCTTACTTCAACTCATCCATCTGATCATACCTTGCATTACCTTATTTAAACGAAACCCATCTTACCATAGCCTTATCACCATACCAATCTGACACCATCTTCTAACGCATTGTGTTCGTCTGTGTAACAAAAGGCGGCGACGACCCAGGAGAACCAGATGGAACAGGCGCAACTGGAGCGAATCGAGATGACGAAGCGTGACGACTTCCTGGAGAAGGCGCTACGCAAGAGAGACGAGATTCCGATGGTCTTCATCTGCGCAACCATGTGGCACGAAAACGAAACGGAAATGGTCCAGATGCTCAAGTCCATCTACAAGTAAGACCGTCGTGATCGTCGCCCTCATCGTCATAGGGGCAACCGGGGCTCTTGCCCAAGGCCGCAGCCAGGATTTAATTTCGGTGTTGTTTCTTCGGAGAATAATTTCTGACGACCTTTTCTTTAGCCGTCAAAATTTCACGTTTTTTTCATTATTCCCTTGTAAATTTATTATATTATTTTTATGACTTTCTACCGGGATGTTCGTTTAGCGTGTAGTTTCAGCAAAAAAATAATATGCGTCCTATTAATTGTGGGGCGCGGTGGTGTAGCGGTGGCGTCGTTGCCTTGAAGCCGGAAGGTTCGAGGTTCGAATCCACCTCGCCGCGTAAGGACCTTGGGCAAGTCCTTCACTCACAATTGCTCAGCGCTTCGGCGTGAAACTCCGATGCAGTGTCCGCTCTGCATTCGGTAGCGCCTCTGAGTAGAAGGGAGCTTGAAGGGGCGCTATAACAAGTGCACATACAAACAAAATTAATATCGTTTTCAAGCTTCCTTACCGAACGTTGGTATAAATTCGGGATTTAAAAGTTGCTGAAGATCCAAATGCGTTACACAGTTAGACAGACTAAATTCAGCGTCTAGATCTGCACTTAGCAAAAGCTTGTGCAAGTTTACGGCTTTAAAAACTAAATTGTGAGATGCTAGAAACGATGGCGGTTCTTACTATTACTCTAGTCGTTTATATTGTTTATTGTGGTAGTCACAGTAGTGGTGAAAGTGATGGTGGTCATAGCTGCGACGGTGGTGATAGCGATGGCGGCAGTGACATTGTGGTGGTTATAGTGAAGGGGATAGTGCTAATGTCGCTGGCGGTGGAGGTGGATGTCGCTTTATTGTTGTCTTCTTGCTGTAGGCTGGATATCGACCAAGCAGCAAGAAAGAATGCTCAGGATTTCTTTAAGATCAGCGACCCTGACTACTATGAATTCGAAGGTATAGTAATGTTCAAAGCTTTGAAATATACAACTGTAAGTTTTGATATGGTAAAGTAGAGTTTGATAGGGTGGAGTAAGCAAATTATAGCACTTAAAGGTTATAAAATGCACCAAAACCATTTAAATACCCGACCTCGATGAAGCGTAGCCACTCCAGATGTTACTAACCATGAAAAATCGTAAAAGTGACAGTGAAAGTAATAATAGTAGGCCTAATAACGTGTAGACCAACTATAAAAAGTGCAATTTCACTTGAAAATCTAAGTAATCAAACTATGCTCCTGTATGTGTGCGTGATCTTAGCATCAGTAGCCTACGCATATTTTCTGGAGATAAACTCGCGGCATTACATGAGCCTGTATATTTATACATGCGAGATGAATTTTTTTAGCTCACATCTTCTTCGACAATGCCTTCGGCAATCACGACCCCGACCAGTTCGATTACAAGGCCAACGAATACGTCACACTCCTAGTCTCCGTCATCAACAAAGCCGCTGCGTAAGAAGAATTCTTTTATAATCAAACTACTAATACAACAACTACCACCATCAATACTTGCAATATCGTATTTTCCACCACTGTTCCTCCATCACCTCTACTACTTTAACAGCAGCAACAGCAACACAAACTACTAGACCTATACTAATCCTGCCACTACTGCAACAAAAATAAATATCATAATTATTACTCGTGCAATATCATCATTGTCATGATAACCACAGTCAATACTCATCTATTCATTTATTTATTGGCTTCATGGCTCAGGAGTTGAAAGAATTATTTAAAAAAACTGAATAAAGCCGAGATTGCTGAAATTGACAAAATCCGTTGAAGCGAAGGCTCCGTAGCAAGAAATGGCGTGAAGGAGTTGGATAGTAAAAGTGATAGATCTAATCAAATAATGACAACAATTCTATATTTATTTTAAGAGATTTATTATTATTTTTTTGCTATTCGTTATTATTGAAGTTGTTAGCATTATTTCTGCATTAGTACAAGTAGTAATGTTGTAGATGGGTGTTGCAAAAAGCATTTATTACTCATTCTATTAATATCAGCATTAAAAAGATAAATCAATGTCGTGCAAAGGTCTGCGGTGGACACGAAAGATTCTTTCATTTTGCAGTGAAGTTCATGAGTTCAACCTGTGTCTTGCACCACCGATCAAGTATCCAACGCCGTACGGAGGCAGACTCATCTGGCATCTACCTGGTGGTAACAAGCTCATCGCTCACCTCAAGGACAACGCCAAGATTCGAAACAAGAAACGATGGAGTCAGGTAGAACTAGACACTTCTTCTTACACCCCCTCCCCCGCTCTAGCCTATGAATCGAAAGCCACTGCAATTTATCCCATTCCATTTCAGTAATCAGATGGAACCTAATTCGAATCTTCTGCATGTGTGGTGTGAGATTTGATGGATATGCGTGGATAACATGAACTGATGGCATAGCACAACATCGCATAACGTAACATAATCTAATAATTGGTGGCCCGACAAAATGTCGCACGACAAAATGTCGCCGACAAAATGTCGCGGACAAAATGTCGTGGAGACAATATGTCGCAGGACAAAATGTCGCCGACAAAATGTTGCCGACAAAATGTCGCCGACATAATGTCGCCGACATAATGTCGCGAGTACCTCAACCCAAATTCTCCCTAAGTGGAATAAATGGCTTCGATTTATCCGAAGTTTGAAGTATACCGGTACGAGGAGGTAAGGAACCAGGATTAAAGAAGACGGACCTGAGACAAAGCTTGTAGATAGTAGTCCCTATAAGTGCGTAGTTTATTCGATCTATCCGAAGTTTGAAGCATAGGCCTAGTTAGCGAACCAGGACCTGAGAAAAAGCTTGTAAATAGTACAAATAGCGTTACAAAGTATCAATGGACATGAAAGAGCAAATAAATACGAAAACAACGATCGATGAGAAGAGTAAATAAGCTGTAGTTTAACATCTTGTAGGCCTATTTATAGTGTGTTAGCACACTATGTAGCTTTGTATTTCTATTTTTCCCATTCATCACGTATACGTTAACACATTTAGTATCAACATCAGTGTAGCTGTCTTATATATAGTAACTTCATGTAATGAGAGTTAGTTCTCACAATTTAATTTTTTTTATATTCTTTGCGGACATTACTCACGGATTTTTTTTGTTTAATGTGTGTGTGTTGACACTACTAATAACTAGTGCATTCGATTGATTTATTAAATGGTCGATTTGTGCAAGAAAAATGTGTTTTACTAATTTACGATTGCGCCATTTTGTCGGCGACATTTTGTCTTGTGACATTTTGTCTCTGCGACATTTTGTCGGCGACATTTTGTCGGCGACATTTTGTCGTGCGACATTTTGTCATGGAACCCTAATAATTAGTATGAATGATCATTATTATTACGAATATCACCAGTTTTTGCACATTTTTAGGTTTTGGTCTGGCTTAGTTTAGTTGTGAGCTTTATAAATTTTCGTATAATAATATCTGCATAATAATTATAATAGAATAACATCATCATCATCATCGTCATGGTCGTCGTCATCGTCATCATCTTCATCATCATCATCATCATCATCATCATCATCATCATCATCATCATCATCATCATCATCATCATCATCATCATCATCATCATCATCATCATCATCATCATCATCATCATCATCATCATCATCATCATCATCATCATCATCATCATCATCATCATCATCATCATCATCATCATTATAATCATCGTCATCATCTTCATCTTCATCTTCATCTTGACCATCATCATTGCGGCGGATCGGAGACCAGAGTCAACGACGTCAGTTTCCTCCATCCAGTGGCGTAGCCAGAAATTTTTGATGGGGGGGGTTTTATGACCGGAAACCCTGTTTTTTGTATTTTTTCTTACGTAAATGGAAAAATAACCTTAAAAAAACCTTTTCCCGGAGCCAATGGGGGGTTTAACCCCCGAACCCCCCCTTGCCTACGCCACTGCCTCCATCTCCCTCTGTCCCTCGCTCTCCTTACGCAATCCGCTATCGACAACCCATCAATTCCTCGACATCGTCCATCCAGCGTCTTCTCGGTCTTCCTCTGGCTCTTTTTCCATCCACATATATCCCTAGCATCTGAAGGCTAGTAGATCGTCCACTCTGATCATGTGTGCAAAGTAGTTCAACTTCCTTCTCTTCAACACCTCCAACAGACGTTGTTCCGGCTTCAGCTCCTCCAGTATGGACTCGTTTGTTCTGTACTCTTTCCAGCTGACTCTCAGCATCTTCCTATATGTCGTCATCTGGAAAGCTGATAGGGCCTACTCTTCTTTTGTCCTCTGCCCTCAAAGTCCAGGTTTCGCAGCCGTACATAGAATAAACAAATCAATCTAAATTGATCAGCATTGCACAGAATCACTTTAAACGAGAAGATATGCTCTGCATAAATTCGTAGTTCATCCATTAGGCCGTAATGCTTCATCACTTGCATGTTTCACAGGTCATGTACATGTACTACTTCCTCGGATACGGATTGTGGATGAACTCCGGTCTCGATCGGAAGCGGAAGCAGATCCGAGCGGAGAACACGTTCCTGTTGGCCTTGGACGGAGATGTCGACTTTGAACCAATCGCTCTCATCCTTCTGCTCGACCTAATGAAGCGTAACAGCAACTTGGGAGCTGCGTGCGGTCGCATCCATCCTAACGGTTCCGGTTCGTACATGATTCTCACTAACATGACCGAATCATCCATATAGAGGACAACCTAACGAGGAAATCGTCTTTGACGATAATTCTTTATCATATTTATTTGATATACCATATAAACCAAAGTGGAGTATAAATTGTTGGTCATTAAAAACACAATTAGGCTATATTGGATTTTAGACATAGAATTTTGTGCTATTTGAAAACATTTTGACATTGATAGGATATAGAAATTATGTATTTATGTACGTTCGTTTATTACACTGTACACCAAAATGCGGATATCAATTGGGATATTAAAGAATATTCTTATCTTATCATATCTTAAAATGATGATGTTGATAACACAGTCACTGATACTTCATCAATGACAACAATAATCGCATTGTTGCTTCTTTACGAACATCATCATTACTTATTCTATGGTAGCAATACTGCAATAGTAATAATTTTTGCATATATGATATGACCATTGAACCATCATTGTTGCAAATAGAATAATACAAGTTTGCACTATAAATTATGAATGTCATAAATCATTAACATTACAAATAACGGACTGTGGATTAAATCTTGTTTCGACCAGAGGTGAAGACAAATGTGAGACAAAAAAAACAACTTCGATGGACCTAAAAATAATTAAACTTCAACCGTCGATCATTCAGCGGCGAATTTTTTTCAACAATTTATGTTACGAATTATAACATCTATTCAATATTTTTCCATCGGAGCTGGAACAGTCCTCTTTTTATTCTGTCTCTGTTGCCTGCCTATAAAGTCTGTGTTTATTGTGTTAATTTCTCTTTGTTTCTACCGTGATTCACGGTGATTGGTGAGCAAAGATTAATATATGCCTAGGCTATTAGCTTTTTTATTGCCAGTATTTTTTTTATTGTCGTACCTGTAATCTGTAAGCATTTAAATATTAGGCCCTATAGTCAATAGTTTTATTACTATTGTTTTTATCATTTACGTTAATATTATTATAATAATAATTATAATTTACCAGTATATGTCATTGTCATACGCGTAATCTGTAAGCATAAATATTATACATAAGATATATTTTTTAAAGCGGGCTATTGTTGTTTTTATTATTATTGCTTTTATCATTTTGCCGCTAATATTATTGCTATTATAATTAAATGATAATCATAATTAGCATTATTATAATTTATTATTATTATTATTGTTATTATTATTATTGTTGCTGTCATCATCATTGTCATCATCACCATCAGTGTTATTTTTTGTTCTCATAGCGCCTCATTGTGTTTTGCAGGTCCGATGGTGTGGTACCAATACTTCGAGTACGCTTTAGGTGAGCTGCTTTCAAACTTTATCTTTATTGAACCCCAAGTAGAAAACTGGAATGTTGAAATAGCCTATCCCAACAAGGTCAGATCGGAAACAAAATGCCAGTGTGAAGTCCCCTTGCAGTGATAACTAAAAATCATTTTAATCTTTGGTGACATCGTGTAATAGAGTCGTAAGGAGAAGAATTTAAAATTTATATTGTTTTAATCATGTAATCTTATCAACAAAATGGAATAATTGGTCTAAAACCACTGTAAATAAGAGCTAACTTAACGTTATAGTGCTGTGGACTTGTTTTGACTAGCACAGACTAAACATATCTGGTTTAATATTCGTCAATTTCTAACGCAAATTTATCCATTATTTGTTATTGATAGCAAAAATTGCTAAAAAACAGTTTCATCCAGATGTGAAGTGCTGAAAGGAATCACACATTGTAAAGCTCGGCCAGAAATTAATCCATAGGTCAATCAATCTCTTCCCTGTGTAGGCGCTAGCCTATTCGCAAACGAGCCGAATAAGAATAATAAGATGCTTCTAATGCTTGTAAGTTAACTGCAGTAGCCTATATGACTTTATCTGTCTTTATCTTCTAGCGTTTCCAATTTCAGTAATTTTAAAGAAATCCATGGCTTAATTATATCGACTGGCAGTATAGTTGTTTTGCATTGAGATGGTGCTGTGGTAAATAAGAGTTCATTGGATGATCTTAGAGTTGTTCACTGCATTGAAATTGGGGTTCATTAAATTTTTATCACCAAGCCACGTAGATTAACTGCATTGGATAAAATATTTATCGTCATACCGTCTAGTCTAAAGCTGTCTACGAATTTAGTTACCGTCGTAAGGGAAAAACGTATGCCATAGGTCTAACTCCACGCTGTATCTATTCTGTGGTTAGGGTATATAACTCTGGCGTCGGGAGTGTCAGTTTAGGCTGATTTCAGTGCTGATGGCTATGCTGAGAATATCTGGCTTTGGTTCTTTCACCCATTTATACATTTTTGTTTCAAAATTATAGTAATAGAGGCCTAAACATAAATATGTTGCACGTAGTATATACAGGGTGGGCCATAAAAAAGTAACCCCCTACGGTTTTTAGCCAATATCTTGGCCAAACATACGAATTTTTAAATGAAACTTTACAGTCTTAAAGGCAATTCATATTTACGTACAATGGCCAAATTTCAACAAAATATTTCAAACAGAACATAAGTTATATCACTTTTAGCGAGGCTACCCCTCGTTTTTTGACGATTCAAAAACTTAATGCAACAAAAAGTAGATTTTTGCCAATATCTTGGCCAAAAGTAAGAATTTCGAAATGAAATTTTACAGGTTTATAGACAATTCATATTTACATATGTTGGCCAGGTTTCATAAAAATATTTCAAACGGAACAAAAGTTATATCACTTTTAGTGAGGCCACCCTACGTTTTTTGATGATTCAAAAAAGTCAGAAAACGATGGGTGGCCTCACTAAAAGTGGTATAACATTTGTTGGGTTTGAAATATTTTTATGAAATCTGGCTATCATTTGTAAATATGAATTGTCTTTTATCCTGTAAAATTTCATTTCGATATTCTTACTTCTGACCAAGATATTAGCAAAAAACTAATTTTGTTGCGTTTCGTTTTTGAATCGTCAAAAAACGAGGGGTGGCCTCGCTAAAAGTGATATAACTTTTGTTCTGTTTGAAATATTTTGTTGAAATTTGACCATTGTACGTAAATATGAATTGCCTTTAAGACTGTAAAGTTTCATTTAAAAATTCTTATGTTTGGCCAAGATATGGGATAAAAACCGTAGGGGGTTACTTTTTTATGGCCCACCCTGTAGTATGTGAGTATAATTTAATATCGTGAAAGAAATAACATGTCGACAGTAGCGGCGCTAGGGGTGCTGGGGGGCTAAGCCCCCCCTAAAAAAGGCCGTCTATTTTTCTCGCAATGTAAAATTTAAATATTTGGACGATTTACCCCCTTTAGCCCCTCCAAAAAACTGAAGCGCAAGGCTGAAGATTTTGGTCGATGACTAAAAAAAAAGTCGTCAGAAATTTTGGCGGCGGAAATGGAAAATTTATAATTTTTCTTAAGATTTTGGTCGATGACTTTAAAAAAAGGTCGTCAGAAATTTTGGCGGTGGAAATGGAAAATTTTCTTAAGATTTTGGTCGATGACTAAAATAAAAAAAAGGTCGTCAGAAATTTTGGCGGCGGAAATGGAAAATTTTCCCCCGAAAATCCAGCCCCCCCCAAACGAAAATCCTGGCGCCGCCACTGCATGTCGATGCTGTTACATGTTGCAACCTTAAAAATCATTGCTAATCAAAGAAAGAAAGATGGACACAAAGTCCATAAACTCGTCGAAAATGACTTCAGGTTTTCTTAACCAGCAGCATGCAAAGTTCTGGAATTGCTCGCGTACCCTTAACGATGCTTGGCGTACCCCTTGCTTTAGGCATTTTGACCGAAACTTTGTTCCTAGAGTCCTTTTCAAACATAGTATTAAAGCATAGTCTAACAATCGATTCAATTTAATTCCAATAACTCATTACTCCCTTTAATATTTTTATTTCAATGTATTTTTTGTGTGTCTGAATGTACCAGGGCGCGGTTTGCCAACCTGTTTTTGCTCATTAAACGAATATACATGATAGGTCACTGGATGCAGAAGTCTACTGAACACGTCATCGGATGCGTCCTGTGCAGCCCAGGTTGCTTCAGCCTCTTCCGTGGCATTGCAATAATGGAAGACAACGTGATGGCCAGGTACACGACGAAACCAACGGAGCCGCGGCATCACATCCAGTACGATCAAGGTGTGTCTGATGGAACAGTGATCATAGTCATTACAGCTGGCATTACGATTTCTTATTGAATGTAAATTCAGTTCTTAGAAGATGGGATGAAATGGGGTAGAAGGGATAGAATGGGTTGAAATGGATTAGGATGTGATGGAATTCAAATAGACTGAGATTTAATGTAATGTAATAATGTAATGTAATGTAAAATGTAAATCTTCGAGAATATCTCAGCGCCCAGGAGACCAGCTTATTCACCGGCGCTAATGGGATGCGATGGAATTCTAATATGCAAAGCAATGGAAAGGAATTAATGGGGTTAAATGTTACATTACATGTTTGAATGAGAAAAGATGGGAAGAGTAATGAAGCGATAGTTATGGGGGTGAAGGAAGTAATTTACATGATTGAGTGGGATAAGTTGAATGCAATGAGAGTAGTAGGGTGAGTGCGGATTCTGGTGCAGCAATTAAAAACCCATTAAAAAGTCATTAAAAAGCCATTAGTCACGCCTTGAGGCGTCATCGGTCACGCCCCCTATTCATTGAAAGGTCATTAACTACTGGTGCAGCAATTAAAAAGTCATTAAGAAAGCAATTAGCTACTGGTGCAGTAATTAAGAAGAGGTGATTAAGATCTTGGTAATGACGCAGGTGTGCTGTGCCCTCAGGTGATGGCTTTACGACCAGGTGATTAAAATCTCGTTAATGACGCAGGTGTTACACCCTCGACTAGGTGATTACGCGCGATGGAGTGCGATAACAATCTGTAGGGCACCGCAGTCCAGACGATATGATTGTAGGATGACCAGGCACCTGATGCCGGTACGTCGCCACCCAGAGTGTGATTACAATCAATATATATAAAATGTATATGTGTATTAACGAAGACAAATGTATTTATATCTTATATATAATAATTATATTTAATATATACATTATTTATATATATATATACAATACATATTATATATATATTATATGCATATACTGATACATAATATATATATATATTATATATATGTATATATATATAAAATATATATTATATAATATGTTATAATATACTGTATATATATAAGATATAAGTTATATATATATATTATATAAATCATATATAAATATATTACATATATATATAATATTTATACATATAATATAATATATATGTGTGTATTATCGAAAGCAAATATATATATCTTATATTTAATAATTATATTTAATACATACATTATATATATACAACACATATTATATATTCTTTATATATATATATATATATATTATATACATATATGTTACATAATATATATTGTATATATATATATAATATATATAATATATTATATAATATGTTATAATATACTGTATATATATAAGATATAAGTTATATATATATATTATATAAATCATATATAAATATATTATATATATATATAATATTTATACATATAATATAATATATATGTGAGTATTATCGAAAGCAAATATAATATATATGTGTGTATTATCGAAAGCAAATATATATCTTATATTTAATAATTATATTTAATACATACATTATATATATATATATACAACACATATCTTATATATATATATATTATATACATATATGTTACATAATATATATTATATATGTATGTATAAAATATATATTATATAATATGTTATAATATATTTAAATATATATTATATATATAAGATATATGTTATATATATATATATATTATAAATTTATTATATAAATAAGATATATATTGTAATATATTATAACATATCATATATATATATATAACATATATTATTTATACATGTAATATATATATATATATATATATATATATATATATGTGTGTGTGTATTAACGAAAGCAAATATATATATATATATCTTAAATTTAATAATTATATTTAATACATACATTATTTATATATATATACAATACATATTATATATATTGTATATATATCTATTATATTATATGTGCAATCCCATCTTGGAATTGCCTCACACTACTTGCAAGAGCTTTGTTGCTCCACTAGTACCCAAGACCACCGCCTCTCCGATCTGCACAGAAGGCATTGCTATTGGTCCCTGTTGCACGAACTGCAACGATGCAGCATAGAGCATTTTCTGTGATCGGCCCAATTGTCTGGAAAGGGCTCCCACAGGAGCTACGTTTAATTGCTGGGGTTGTTACTGAAACATTCTGTATTAAGCTCAAAACTGTCCTTTTTTGCACTGCTAGAATCGGGAGCGCTTCTGAGTAGCCCCCCTTACAGAAGCGCTGTATAAATTCTTGAATGAATGAATGCATGAATATTTCATATAATATAATGTAATATAAATATTAATATTAAAATAATAATATAATAACTTGATACCTAAGCTTGAATATTTTTAACACCATAGGCTAGCTAATCTAGAACAATTTTGACGTGTACGACGCATTTATGCGGTATCCCCGACCAGCAATAATTATTAATAAATACCTTGCTTGACGTATATATATATATATATATATATATATATATATATATATATATATACGGCTTCCCCGGCAGCTGAAAGTTACGGTACGTCGTATGTATAATGTATATATATATATATATATATACAGACTCCCCAGTTAAGGGGTAAAGATCTCGATAATGACGCAGGTGTGCTGTACCCTCGGGTAATGATTTTTTACGCGCGATGGCGTCACCCTGAGTGCGATAACAATCTGCATGGCACCACATTCCAGACGATATAATCGCAGTATGTCCAGGCATCTGGCGCCGGCATGTCTGCACAGATATGCTTTACACGCGATGGCGTCACCCTGAGTGCGATAACAATCTGTATGGCACCACATCCCAGACGATATAATCGCAGCATGTCCAGGCTCCTGGCTCCGGCATGTCTGCACAGGTAACGTGTGCGAAAAAGTAGTTCCGGCAGTGACGCGTACAAAGAGCAAATAGTTCGCCACACGATTCCTATGCGCGTAGGCACACAACCTAACTGTGAGTACTTCGATGTATTCCTACGCGCTGACTACTATAAAAAATTCGACAGTCGCCAGCTTTTTCATTCGACTCAGAATTTGAAGAGGGTTTTCTTCAACGTCAGCAGAGATATAGTTACACAGTCAGCAGATTTATCGGACTTCGAATTCAATCTTCAACATCGGCTGAATCTTCGTGTGTGTTCGACATCAAAAGCGTTTGAACGATAGCCACAATGCAGTCTTGTAAGTAATTTTGATTCGTAACTGCAAATAATCAATCCCACAGTTCTAAGCAATTGTTAGGCCTATATCTTATCGATTTGTACCATGATATAAATCATTCTCGCAGATCGTTAATAAAATTCTAATTTTGGCGGCGTGATTAATCCAAGTATCAATTCTATTTTTCACTCAACACTCTTATGATTATATATATATTGTTATTGTTATTGTATAGGCTACTATCATTATTATTATAAACACATTCCTATATTGCAAAACAGACAAGTTCCTATTCTAACAACAAATCCGAAGAGAAATAATTGCAACTATGGTCCATGGACCTGGTCCCCGGTGTCATGCATGAAGGACCCTATATATTATTATATACTATTATTATATATTATTATTATATATTATTATGCATTATCATTATAGATTATTATATCATATAATATATATTATATACATATATACATCATATATATATTATATAATCATGCAAATGATATATATATATATGATATATATCATATGTGTATATATATATCATATATTTATAAAATATATATGTATATATATATGGTATACAACATGCTATAACATATATTTTTCATTTATATATAATATAACAGATATATATCACATGTAAAATATAAATATGAATGATATATATGATACATATGTTATACATATATCATGTATAAATAATACATATGTGATATATATTATTATTATTATATATTAATATATATTATTATATATTAATATTATTATTATATATTATTATTATATATTATATATTATTAATTCTATTATTTTTATATATATATATATTTTAAATTTTATATATATATATATTATATTATTATTATATATTACTATTATTGTATATTATTATTATTACTATTACTATTATTATTATATAATATTATTATATATTATTTTTATTATTACAAATTATTATTATTATATATTATATATTATTAATTCTATTATTTTTATTATATATTACTATTATTATTATTATTATATATTATTATGTATTATTATTATATATTATTATTATTATATATTTCTATATATTTCTATATATTATTATTATTTTCAGTTTTAATTAATTTCAATTTCCGATAATTTCGGTTTCCGGTAATTTCAGTTTTCGTTATTTTATTTATTTATTTTATTTATTTATTTTTAAATTTTATTTTATTTTATTTTTTCTTCTCGTTAATTTCAGTTTCCATTAATTTCAGTTTTCGTTAATTTCAGTTTTCGTTAATTTCAGTTTTAGTTAATTTCAGTTTTCGATAATTTCAGTTTCAGTTAATTTCAGTTTTCGTTAACTGTTATTTTCGATAACTTCAGTTTCCGTTAATTTCATTTTTCGTTAATTTCAGTTTCCGTTAATTTTAGTTTTCGATAATTTTAGGTTTCGATGCAGTTTTCGTTATCATTTTTAGTTTGAGTTCATCAGCAAAGTATGTTGGTGAACTTTTTAGCACAACCAACACATCATCAAAGTTCGGAAATGTATAAACATTTTGAAATTATCAAACAATTGAACTGCGATTGTATGAATTCGATATTATGTTCGGATAAATTATTCGATTTGTATGATATTTCAGCTGTTATCGATGGAAATATATCAGATTCCGAATATCAGAGTGCCATGGACGTATTGGATCGTCGATGGACTCTTAGAATGGACGTTAGAAATTCTGATTTCAGACTTCAACGGCAAGATTCGAATAATCTAGGTATGTCATTAACTATTGTTTGAACACACCCTTCATAGAAATCTAGTTTTTTGACAAATTTATAATTTCAGTTTCATTTATTTTAAATTGATCCAGTTTCAGTTTTCCTTATTTTAAGTTTTCAATCGATTTTCGACTCTTCGTTAATTTCCAAGCGTATCGACATTAAATTATAATATTGGTAAATTTTCCTTTTTAGGGTTGAAAAGACGTGCAGCCGACGAACCATCAACCTCGTCGAAGATTCAAAGTAATTGGAAATTTCTGTAAAAGATTATTCTATGATTCCAAATTTATTTTATGTGAATGATTTCAAATTTATCTTATGTGAATGGTTTCAGATTGATCATTTATTCCCGAATTTTTAAGTTTTAGATATTTGAACGGATGTGTTTTGTATCTTTTTAAAGAAAAGGACACATATTGTCGCAACTGCTCTGCCTACAAAAAGACGAAGTTGAACGATAACGGTTTGTGTGAAATCTGCGCAAATAGGAGAATCTGCAGCGTCTGCCATCTTCGTCGACAATCTCAGTTCTTCAACGACAATTCATCAACCTGTAACACATGCATAAGACCACCTTCTAATCGTGTTCGAACATCCGTGAGGAACGTCTTTGAGCAGGCACAATTACCAACAGATCCGAACGCCTCAGACGTACGCATGATCATTCACGATCTGGAAAATGTGATCTCTTCCACATTGGAGCAACAGCTTGCCGGAAAAGGGTATGCTCTTCTTTCATAAATTGAATCCTAAACATTGTAAAAAAAGCATTAATTAAATCTATAATAATGAATTAAATCATCAGTTCGATGACATGCGAAGCTTTATTTTTATTTCAGCCCTATCAAATGGTATCTGGCGGCTGATTTTAAATTCAACCGAGAAGACGCCGAAGGCAGCACCAGGACAACCACAGCATATTTCAAATCAAATCCAGAAATACTTTTAAATCAATCGTCATCTAATCAGCATCTCGAGGATGCGATAGTCAGATTGGAGGCGTTGGCCGATACTTTCACCAACGATGGGTCCGGCTGGTCTATCGACCGTGTAGATAATCTTATATTACACACGGCCGAATACGACCCAATTGGTGGATCCTCTTATATTCAAAGTCCGAAGTGGCTGGCGGATAAGAAAGCCACTATAAATGTTCAGAACACTGACGATAAATGTTTTGTGTATAGCGTTCTCGCTCATGTCCATCACATGAAGCAAAATGCTGAGCGTGTCTCAAAATACAAACAATACATGCAGGAATTAATCACCGAAGGACTGGCATTTCCCATCGAGATTGGTCAAATACCATTATTCGAAACCAAGAATCCCGATTATGCGATCAATGTGATCTGCATCAGTTCGAATGAAGATCATACTTTCGTTCCATTATTCGCGTCAGAACACCGAGGTCGAAAACACACGGTAAACTTACTGCTGTTGAGTGAGGGCGAGAGAAGGCATTATATATTAATTCGAAATCTTTCCCGTCTATTATCCAGGCGAAATTCACACCATAGTCAAACATTCCCTTGCCCTTTCTGCCTCCATTGCTTCACGACCGAAGTGGGATTGAGAAACCACATTTCGGAATGTAGCACACATGGCGTTCAGAAAGTCCGATACCCTTCACCCGAAAATAACATATTGAAATTCTCAAACATTCAAAACCAAATGCCCATTCCATTCGCAATATACGCAGACTTCGAGTCCTTCCTCGCCAAAACCGATATCGACGCCGGAAACTCGACGAAATTTTGCGACACCCACACCCCAAGCGGATTTTGTTGTTTAACGGTTTCGACAATCGACGACTATAACAACGAGCGACCGTACGTTTACAGTGGCGACAATGTCGTCGACGCGTTCTTTGTTCATCTAAAATCGGAGCAAGTGCGGATCAACAAAATTCTGTCTAAGAACGAGCCCATGACACCGCTTTCGGACTTACAATTGACCACCTTTGCAAATTGTACCAAATGTCCATCGTGCGACGTCGATCTTACGAAAGAAAGTAAAGTAAGACACCATTGCCACGTAACCGGCCAATTCATTTCCGCGCTATGTAACAATTGAAACCTACAGTACAAATACAAGAGGTCGAAAGTTGGGGAGAACGAATACAACCATCTGATTCCTGTCGTATTTCACAACCTAAAGGGGTATGATTCACATATCATCCTCAAGCATCTGTCCCGATTTTTCGCTTCGAAAGATGTCTTCGTTATCGCCAACAACATGGAGAAATATCTAGCGTTTGAAATCGATGGCCTACGTTTCGTGGATTCCCTCCAATTTCTCAACTGTAGTCTAGACACCTTGGTGAAAAATTTGACAAAAGACGGAAATTCCAAATTCGTTCATATGCGTAGGCTCCATCCGAACGATGATCAATTCAAGTCGTTGCTTCGGAAAGGAGTCTACCCATATGAATACATGGATTGTGCGGAAAGAATGTACGAGACATGCTTGCCCCCGCAGGACAAGTTCTTCAGCCGTTTGGCAGATGAACATATCAGTGATGACGATTATTCACACGCTCGAGACATCTGGTCAAAATTTGGTATGCGTTCGATGAGAGACTATCACGATCTGTACTTGAAGACTGATGTATTGCTTCTAGCCGATGTGTTCGAAGAATTTCGTAAGATGTCTTCGAATTTCTATCGGCTGGATCCGCTACATTATTTTTCAAGTCCAGGTCTGAGTTTCGACGCATGCCTCAAGATGACCGATGTATCGCTGGAATTGATCGTCGATCCTGACCAGTTCCTTTTCGTCGAGAAGGGAATGCGAGGTGGGATGAGCATGATAACAAATCGATACGCCAAAGCCAACAACCCATATCTCGCTCAAGGATATGATGCCACAGCAGAAACAAGTTACATAATGTACTTGGACTGCAACAACCTTTATGGTTTCGCTATGAGCGAACCATTACCGACAGCCAATTTCCGATTCCTGAACCCCGAAGAAATCGAGAATTTCGATGTGAGTTCTAAACAAGAAGACGATTTGAAGGGGTACATTCTTGAGGTGGATATGGAATATCCACCTCATCTGCACAATCCACATAACGATTATCCGCTAGCTCCTGAAAAGATGGCGATAACGAAGGACATACTTTCCCCATACGCAAATGAATTGGCCGGCAAATTGGGAATCAAATTCAACAACAATAAAATTCAGAAATTGATACCAAATTTAAATTCCAAGGTAAATTACGTCCTCCATTACAGAAACTTGCAGTTCTACGTGGCAATGGGTCTTAGGTTTACCAAAATTCACAGAATCCTAGAGTTTGACCAATCTCGATGGTTGAAACCCTATATTGATTTTAACACCGCTAAGCGGCAGATGGCCGCTAACTCGTTCGAGAAAGATCTGTTCAAGTTAATGAACAATTCCGTGTATGGGAAGACCATGCAGAATAACCGTAAGCATCTGGATGTGAGACTTGTAACGAACGAGAGGCAAGCGAAACGTTACATAGCTCGGCCGACGTTCAAGTCATTCAGCATCATAAATGAAGACCTCACTGCCATCCAAATGATCAAATCTGATGTGATGCTAGACAAGCCAATATACGTCGGCATGAGTATTTTGGATATCTCCAAGCTGCATATGTATCGGTTTCACTACGAACATATGCAGAAGTTGTACGGTGAAAGAGCGAAGTTATTATTCACCGATACAGACAGTTTGTGTTACCATATTCGGACCGACGATGTGTATTTGGACATGCGTCATCACATGACCGAATACGACACATCCGACTACCCCGCCGATCACTTTCTGCATAGCAAAGCTAATGCGAAAGTGATCGGCAAGTTCAAAGATGAGTCGAATGGGCAACCACCTTTGGAATTTGTAGGTTTACGGTCAAAAATGTATAGTCTTTTGCTTCCCAAGGATTACGAAAAGAAAACGGCCAAAGGTGTGAAAAAGTCGTGCGTGTCCAAATACATACGTCACCAAGATTACGCAAACTGTCTGTTCGACGAAACGTCGACCACCGCGAAATTTTACACGATTCGAAGTGTCAAACATCAATTACACACCGCCGAAATTTCAAAATCTGCTCTTTCGCCATACGACGACAAGAGATATCTGTTAAATAATAGCGTTTCGCTTGCCTACGGCCATGTGTCGCTTAAATGCTAGTCCTTATAATCCATAAACTCGCTGTAAATTCAAATTGTAAATATTGTATAATATGATGTCTATCAATGTTGCTTAACTTTGCATGTTCGTTTGATGTCAAAGACCTTGTATAGATTTGTAGAAAGACAATTTTAAATGCATCTTAGCTTCACATGTTCGTTGGATGGAAAAGACATTGTATAGAATTGTAGAAAGACAATCTTAAATGCAGCTTAGCTTCACATGTTCGTTGGATGGAAAAGACATTGTCCAGATTTGTAGAAATACAATTTTAAACGTTGTTGTTGAACTTTACATATTCACTTGATGGAAAAGACAATGTATAGATTTGTAGAAATACAATTTTAAATGTTGCTTAACTTTGCTTGTTCGTTTGACGTCAAAGACATTGTATAGTCTACGTTGGCTGGAGATATTCGTTTGAATGGAAAGTCATTTTCGAAATTGCGACTTGGAACATTCGAATGTAGTTAGATTTATTTTAACATTAACTATTTTGCATTAATATTTGTTGTTTGTGACTGAAAAAAAACATTATCAACTCGTGGACTTTGTGGTTCTTTTACTCACTTAGGGGTTGGATAGAATTGTATCGAGTACTGTAGGATTTAGCGCTTAAAGTTTTCAGGTCAGAGAGAATAGAAATGGAGTATGATGATGAAGATAGGCCTACAATTGGGGAAAAATACTAAGAGTTATAAAACAAGAATATTCACTTCACACATGTTTATTAAATCACAAACAAAAGATTCGGTGATGCCTGGACATTCTACAATTATATCGTCTGGGCTGCGGCGCCCTAGAGATTGTTATCGCACTCCATCGCGCGTAATCACCTAGTCGAGGGTGTAACACCTGCGTCATTAACGAGATCTTAATCACCTGGTCGTAAAGCCATCACCCGAGGGCACAGCACACCTGCGTCATTACCAAGATCTTAATCACCTCTTCTTAATTACTGCACCAGTAGCTAATTGCTTTCTTAATGACTTTTTAATTGCTGCACCAGTAGTTAATGACCTTTCAATGAATAGGGGGCGTGACCGATGACGCCTCAAGGCGTGACTAATGGCTTTTTAATGACTTTTTAATGGGTTTTTAATTGCTGCACCAGAATCCGCACTCACCCTACTACCAATGAGGTCGAATAATTATGTTGAGATAAATGGACATCTAGATTTGCACTCATATGAATAGGTGGATAATGATTATTCGGTAATATGAATTCTTTCGAATGGTATAGAATCTAATTAAATGGGAGATTATATAATGAGCTACCGGTATAACAGCAATGCACAGGACGGCAGAGAGCAGAGAGTGAGTGGATGAGAATGGGATCGGCTGTGATAGGATGGAATTGAATAGAATAGGACATAGGTTAGTTGTGTGTCTGGTTGAAATCCATCTATAGATGCCTTATGTAAAGTATCGTTTCCTTCCCATTCGATCGAGGTATGACCAAACCTCAGTGACCATTAATGCTCCCACTCTCTCATTGCTACGGATATGGTGCCACATGGGTTGTAAAAATCTCTGTTGCTGGTGTAACGCATGTGCTTCATTTAATATTCAACTTCTTTCAACATCTTAGTCGGTATTTTTCAGTTCTATATTGTATGAATTGATTCTAGGCGAGGATCGCTGGCTGTGCACTCTAATTCTCCAACAAGGTTACCGAGTCGAGTACTGTGCCGCATCTGACTCTATCACCTTCTCACCGGAGGGATTCAATGAGTTCTTCAACCAGAGGTAAGCACGCCATCATGTTGCAGGCTACTAAAACCTGAAGTCACTTATGGTACCTTGAAAACTTGTCAGTTTTCCTGTCCATTTTTGGCTCATTTCATATATTTAGCTCACGCCTTTTAACATATTTTCAAGCTCGTCCTTGAATAAAATAAGCTGAACAACTAGTTATGAAGCCTTCATCCCACACACCTTCTGGATTTTTCATTGCAGGAGTTTGAATTAGAATTTTGACTGAATCACACAAAGAAATGAAACATAATATGTCTAATCGCTTAAAAGGAATTACCAACACATTTAGTTTGTACTTATGGTTTTGTGTCTCATCCTTAGAACAGTCCAATTGGCTTATGTAGAATTCCATCCATCCCATCGCGCGGCGTTTCACATCCTATCCTGTTCCATCCTGTACTGTACTATCCTACTTCTTACTATAATATTGTATGCTATACTATGCAATACATGCACTATACTATGCTATACTATGTTAAGCTATACTATATATACTATACTATGCCACACTATTCTATCCTATTCTACTACCGTACACTAAACTATACTAAGCTATGCTCTCCAACCTCAAGTCTACCTTTGATATCTTATTCGAGATACCTAATTCAACAATACCCTATTCCATTCAGCCTTATCCCATGCTAATCTACCACGTTTAACCATCTTCTACCCTATCCCGACCTATTTCATCCCATAAGATCCGTTCTTCCTATTCATCCTATTACGTGTCATACAATCCAATCCTATCCAATGTTTTTGTGCAGGCGGCGCTGGATGCCTTCGACAATGGCCAACGTATTGGACCTGTTGCAATCGTGGAAACACACGACGACAGCCAATGACAACATCTCTCTGATTTACATCATCTACCAATCCTTCCTCCTCGGTGCTTCGATCGTCGGCCCAGGAACCATCTTCATGATGATGGTTGGATCCATTGACGTAGCATTCGGAGGGCGACTCGATTTCGGGTGGTGCATGCTCATCAACTTGATCCCGCTCCTCATATTCATTATTCTCTGCTATGTCGCGAAGGGGGACACCCAGGTCTGTTCTGCACTATTAATACTTAGCTGACGTAATCTTATCTGACATTTCTGACCTGCATGGAGGGCTTAAAGTGTGGCTGGACGGTCATGGACGGTGTCCGTGCACTTATTTTAAAATCTGAACGCCGTCCTGCACAACCTGGAAAGGTAAGGAGCGTTCAGGCACTTCTTTTTGAAAGGTAATGGGTGTCCAGGCACTTATTTTCCCACACTTTAAGCACTGCCTGTATGGTGTAATATGCTAATTTTGTATACTATTATTTTACGAACCATTCTAGTACATTCTAGCCAGGAGCTTTTGGCCCGTTGTATTGGAATCTCAACCTGTCAGCGTTGGGCTTTCTCAGTTGTCTGGAGTAGCATCCTGTTGGATGCACGCCTGTTACCTAGGATTGACTCATCAGTGTTTTATAGGCTAATCGAGATCAATGTTTGACGGTCTGTATCCTTAATCTAACATGGTCTGAGTCGCTATAAGTGAGGTTTGTTCACGCATGTCTTCTAACTTCGTCACCTATCATACTCTGCCACTGCCAGTCTCAAGCCTGGAGAAAGGAGGAGGGGACACTAGTCATCTTTGTTGTGACACGACAATTATTATTATATCGATCTCACAAATATCAACTGTTTGTCAACATTTCTGATCAAAGTCTGAAAGGTATTTCCTTCTATTTCCAGCTCATCTTCGCCCAGCTTCTGACCGGTCTCTACTGCCTCATCCAGATGTTGGTCCTGATCGGTATTGTCGTCCAGATGGCTGGGAACGAAATCTGCTACCCAACGACGGTTTTCTTCCTATTCGTAACCGGGACCTTCTTCCTGGCCGCCATAATTCACCCCCAGGAGATGTGGTGCCTGATCCACGGTTTCACATACTACCTGGCCATCCCAACCATGTACATGCTGTTGATGATTTACTCCATGTGCAACTTGCATGTCGTTTCCTGGGGCACGCGAGAGGTCAAGGTGACGCCAACGGAGAAGCAGATGGAGGAAATGAAGAATGCTGAGATAGAGGCAAAACGTCTGGCAGAGGAGAAGAAGAAGAAGGGCATCACCGGTTCAGTGATGGCGATGGCTAAGGGAGCGAACAAGGATGAAGAGGGATGGACTTGGCGGTGCGGAGACTGCTGCTCATACAGCTGCTGCCCACGTCCGGCCAGGTCTGAATAATAATAATATAAATAATAATGATAATAATAATAATAATAATAATAATAATAATAATAATAATAATAATAATAATAATAATAATAATAATTGACGAAGGCGACGGACGAAATGAGAGAAACGACATTCCTCTACTAAAGACTTTCGGTGACCATTCAGCGCTTTAACGCTCTGGCCTTCGCGGGTTCTTTTGTTGCAGTGTGATATAATAATAATAATAATAATAATAATAATAATAATAGTAATAATAATAATAATAATAATAATAATAATAAATATTAACAAGACTACTAGACTGTCCCTTTCAGGTAGTCGCTTCCCCGAGAGATCATAATATGTACCTCGGGAATTAATAAAAAAAATACTAATACTGATGATAATAATAATAATGACAATACTAATAGCAGCAGTTATAATTGCAGTAATAATAGCCTATTTATTTATTTATTTATTTATCGCATTTGCTATAACGCCCCATCAAGCTCGCTACTCAGAGGCGCTCCCGACTACAGTACGGACACTGTATCGGAGTTTCACGCCGAAGTGTAAGAGCAATTGCAAGTGAAGAACTTGCTCAAGGTCCCTACGCGGCAGCTTGAGGTGGATTCGAACCTGGAACCCTCCGGTTCCACGGCACTGAACCCACCACCGAACCACATAGTAGTAGTAGTTCTTGTTCTACAACAACAACTACTACTATTGCTTATAGCCGTAGTTAATATCAACAGCTACTTCTGCCACTACTACAATTACTATTACCCGGTACTACTGCTGTCATTTCACAGGGTGCTACCACTCTTATTAATAGGACTATTGCATTGGTAATTTTATTTTTTAAATATTTTTTATCTCAAGTACACTGTACACGTAATCCCACGGAATTGCAATTATGGATATTTTTATTGTCATTATCATCAATATGAATCTTATAAATGCCAGGTCCGATGAGAGGATTGTCGAGTTGAAACTCATCCTATCCCAAATGGAAAAGATGGGGGCGAAGTTCGAGGCCGAGATCGCGGAGCTGAAGAAAGTCATCGAGGAATCGAAGAAGGAGAAAGACGAAGACGACGAGTCTGAAGAAGAAAAAGACGACATGAAGAGCATGACGAGCGAGAACACTCAGTCGGTCATCAGTCGTCAGATACGAATCAACAGGATCAACTCAATGGCCATTGAAGAGCGCAGCGAAGGAGCAGGTTTGTAGCAACTTTATCAAGGAAAATGATTATAACGATGACGACGACCATGGGCGCCCGCAGTAATTTTTGCAGGAGGGGGCAAAATCCAATGGTTACGGTTGCAATTTGTTGTAGCAAGAGGTTGATAATGCAAAGCAGGAAATTAGGAACATGCATGGGTATTTTTCATTGAGCGTTTTAGTCTATATTTCTCATTTTCCCGCTATAATCTTTAATAGGAATAGCTTCTTTAGTGCGGTGAAATTTGTTTAAAAAAATTAAAAAGTATAGGCCCTAGTCATAAAAGGTAGGTTCCTGAAGGGGTGCAATGAGTCCAATTCACCCCTGGAAATATGACACCTATTTTTCACTCAGTCATTCATTTATGATCCCTCTAGTTAGGTCTACTTCTATATTTGTATCGTAACTTCTAAACTTCTAAAGCACTACTCGAAAGCCAAGCGCAGAAACTAGCTTATTCATCGAGGCTGTTCAAATGGCATAGTCAGAAGGAGGTCTGAGTCCGGTTGTCAGTGGGGCGCAGGGTACAGAGTAGCTGTTAAGGTGGTGTCATTTAGCAATAGGCCTACATTTATAGATATTATAAGTAAGTTATGATTGAAACAGAATAACAAACATACATTACCCTTTGAGCACCTACATTATTATGTAAAATAAATACAATAATTGTAATATAGATCTAATCGTATTGATGCTGTTCTTTTGTCAAACTCAGGTTCAGCTGCAGATGGTAGTCAGCACAGTTTTGACAGCAGACTGGATGACATCAGTGATGACTTGGACGGATCCCGTGGAAGTTCTGACGCAGGATCGCAGGATGGGGAGGGGTCGCACCGAGAGCTGTTGGATGACGAGGGCTCCAAACGCGGTAGCCACTGTGGCAGTGAACACGTCATAGTGGGGGTTGCCACAGTGGAGGAAAATGCAAATCAGAAGGACGAAGATGAAAAGAAGAAGGAAATTGAAAAAATCGATGAACTGGTCAATCCTCTCTGGGCCAGAGATCCCGACCTTGGATCAGGTCCAGTCATTCCCTTGCACGACGATGAAAATCAGTTCTTCAAGGTATGCTAATCCAACACGAATTAATATAATTCGACCTATTCTATATCTGTTATTTTCTAGACTTGGCTAGAGTCCACCTATAGTCTAGACAGTCTGATCTGACCTATCCATCTAGTAATCTGACTCTAAAGCTCTCAATGCGTCTCCGACCATGACACTACTTCTGGACATTTATAGGTACTTTGAAGCCTTCTTGCCGCATTTTAAACGCACATGTAATGCTTCAGATTCGTCACAATTTATGCAAAGTTGCATAAAAATTACAAAATTAGATCAAGTAATATCCTTGTTATTTACTTTGCACAACAGGACTTGATCGAGGTGTACCTATATCCCCTCGTCAAGGACAAGGTTAAAGAAGAGAAGGATGCTGCAGCTTTGAAGGAGCTTCGAAACAGTATATCCGTGGCTTTCCTGCTGCTGAACACCATCTTCGTCGTCGTCATCTTCGTCATGCAGCTCAACATGGACGTCCTCTACATCCCTTGGCCGTGCGGAGAGGACATGAAGGTCGAACCGATCGGTTTCATGTTCATGATGACTTTCGGTATCATCATGGTTGTTCAGATCATTGGTATGCTCGTCCACCGAACCACTACCTTCCTGCACATCATGTCAACCACATTGCTCCAGTTTTTTGGAAAAAGCGAGGATACAAACACGGAGATAATGATCGAACTGGCAAAACGACTTGGGAAACTGGGCGACATAAACAAGATGACCGTGACGACCATCGCCGGGACGTTCGCGAGCACGTTAGCCAGCGACGGTCGAGGTTCGATGATGGGAGACGACATCAGAAAGGCCCAACGAAAGACGGTCTTCATGATCGAGAGGAATGCCGACAGACGACGCAAGGCGATGACGATGTCCGTCGGCAAGGCCTTCGAGCGACGACTGAACAAGCTGAACCGGGGTCTTGAAAACGATGACGTCGACCTCGACAAAATCCAGAAGAATCTTCTCGGAGGGGCCACCGCCGGGTTCCTCGCCAACCGACAGACTCAGGAAGCGCTGAAGACCTACCGAGAAATGCGCCACACCGTTCGAGATTCCGACGGACCTGGGACCATCAGTAGTTCCAACTATTCAGCCGACTACGGCAGCGAACCCGGTGAAAGTATCCGATCCAGAAGAAGTGGTACCAGAAGAGGGGTTGGCACTGCTCGATCTCGAAACGGAACGACGGCTGGCACTAAACGGCGCAACGGTGTCGTGGGTGGCAGTGTGCGTCGAAACCCGGTCTACGACTCTTCGGACGACCCGGAGGCGGATTACGGGCAATGACCTGGCCACTTGAAACTGATAAAGGACGAATAACATCTGGCAGTTGACCCACAACTCATTCGCAGATAATCATAATTCATGCTAAAGGCTGAATAGTGAGTAACATCCTGCAGTTACGTGTCTCTTTATAGTAATCGAACGTGTGCAAAAATTAATCAACTTGGTCCAATGGTTTATTGATTGTTTTGTGACTTGTACCAATGTATCACATGTATGTTGGCTGTTGTTGGTGTTAAAGTATTCATGAAATAGTTCGTCTGTTTTTTATGAAATAATTTATACAGCTGTTGCTTTTTCAAGACATTCTCCATATTTATGAAAATATTTATTAATCGAGATAGTTGCTCTTTTCATCGCGCTTTGACTTTGGTGAATAAACCACGATTATTATTTATTTGCAGTTTTCAGTTCTTCTCACACCGTTGCCTCGCTATCCAGATAGCAGAGTAATTTGAAAGAGATCTTGAGAATGTCATACACTGATTCTTTTGGTTATCATGCAACACAAGCATATCTTTTGAAAGGTTCACTTCTTGCATCGAAAAGTGCTTTATCTCGTTATGAGTCCAGTGGCGTAGACAAGGGGGGGTTCGGGGAATAAAACCCTCCCCATTGGCCTAGGAAAAAGTTTTTTAAAAGGCTATTTATCAACTTAAATAAGAAAACAAAGCAATTGCTTGTAGTAACAATTTTTTTTATATTATTTACGGTAATTCTGTTGGGTTGGTGTCAGAAAGGGCATCCGGCCGGACAAAAAATCCAAAACCCCCATCATAAATTCCTGGCTACGCCACTGTATGAGTCGGTCTTTAAATCCATCCAAACAGGTTTGTGCTATGACTGATCTCTTCTGATCAATTCATCCATGCCATACTGTCCAATTGGCGGCGCCAGCTACATATAGGCCTACCATTAGAGTTGGGAGTTATTCAGCAGGTCGGAAAAAATATATAAAAAAGACATTAAAAGTTGAGGTTTACAAAGTTTAATCCACAAAGATACACTTGCGCTGGATTCACCGAGTACCAAAACTACATGCAAATTTCATATGGAGCATCTTTTGGTAATTAATTTTCACACGGCATTTATCATCACAGTTGCAACAGCGATAAGTGAATCTCGTATTTGTTTTGATTCAACTCTCGGTCCCTCTCTTTCTGACACTCGCTCTGCATCTGTCCGTTCTGCTCTTAATTTAATTAATTTAATCTTGACACACCTTCTTCACGCTGCGAATGAGATGCAGGACTCAAACTTAAAGACCAAGACAAAATAATACAAGACTGAGTCCGAGACACAATATACAAGACAGCCAGGGTGAGAATTGCCGGGGATGGGTTTCAACCCATAGTCTTTCCTAGAATCTCATAGCAAAGTCTGTTTTCACACCTCAATTCCAAGTGGATCAGAGTCCACCCCCACAGTTATTTTTACCACAATTTTCACACTGAAAGCAGCTCAAGACAGGGTTGACCGCATTTTTCGAAAGTGATAGAAATGCAAATTGAATCCAAATCCAGAAAGCAATTTTCTATCAAATGTTCAAGACTGCCACTGACAAGTCCGCTGATCCTCTGAATGGGATAGCCTGTAAATAAGGGGAAATAAAAATTAATATTTCAGGCTGCACGAAGTCCATGTCTGTTTTTAAGGAATTTTTAGAACTTCACAACTTTTTTTCATTTCCCATCCATGGTAAATTATTTCCAATCAGAGGACAAGACCTCTTTGCTAGTTTTAACTGTAGAGAAGTGCTTCTACAACAGCACAGTTCCATTTAGAGCTGCACATTTTGTGTAGGCCTACAACTGCACGTTAAAAAAGCCCTGACGAAGTCTGAACAATTTTAAAATTTGAATCAACAATCTTCCACGCCAATGAACAAGCTTAAACATGACGCATAATAATAATCATCACGAAGACTGGATATTGTCCTATTCGTTCGTTATTTGTGACTTTACACCAGTGAGAAACTAGGCCTACGGCGAATAATTTAATTCTTTGTTTGTCCAGGACTTCAAATTCTTAGGATGCAAACTTAACTAATGCACTTTTAAGTTTTATATTTTTGCTTGTAGAAACTCGAAACAAGTCACAAAATGCCCCTTCTATGCCATTAATGTTACGAGTTTTCGATTATTTGAAGAAAAGTAAGGTTCAACCGTTCAACCGATGACTTTTAATATGTTAGAACCGCACGTGCTATTGGTGCCACAAGCTAATAGAGCTACAATCATGGGAGGAGTTTGGTTTTCGTTTTTTTTGGGGGGGGCTAAAAACTTGGTCCAGAAGGCGCGGCGCCGAAATTTTTTTCTTTTCAGCCGGAAAAAAGTTTATGACCTTTTTTTATTCGTCAAGTTCAAATCTCATGAAACTTACTATGTATTTCCCGGCCAAAAAAGTTGATGCCATTTTTTTATTCGTCAGTTGGAAGTCCTTGGGGGGGGGGCTAAGCCCGAAAAAATAGACCATTTACACGGTAAAACATGACTATGGGGCCTCTTGGGGGGGGTTAGCCTCTGATGAACTCCGCCCATGCCAACAATACAATGTAATAAACAATTAAATAAACTGCAGTTTGATAGTGACCTACTTACAAAGCTCAGACCGCCATTCACACCGGTGTCGCATGACAGAGTCTACCACCCCTAAACGTCTCCCCCAGAGACTTTATTTCGAAACAGATTCTCCCCGGCGGATCTGTTCTATAATAAATTCGCCCCCGGACAGTATATTCTGAAATTAAGTATCCGGGGGAGAGAATATTTCCTCCGTCGATGAAAGAAAGAAAAGAAAGACCCCGTTCGGCGTAAAATTGACTATAGTCGAAGAAAATTCACAGATGAGTAGGTTATACCGCTAGATTTCGTTGCTAAAATATTTAACAAGAAGATATAATTTATATACTTTGACAGCAGAAAATTTCTTCCAATACAAAGTTTCAGCCAGGGGAGACTTTGTAGCGGAGGTGGAGACTTTATATCGTGACACCGGCGCAACGTTAACCAAACGGATCGTTTTCCTATTAAACCTTTATTCGCTTTTGCATCCCTATTCATCATACTGGAATCTTTCGTGGGCATCTATCTAACTAACTCTGTTAGTCAGGCTGATAACGTTGCGGAAACGCGCTATTAGTAGGCCTCTAATATGCGACGCAATCTTCAAAAAAACATACTAAACATTTATTTCTTAACATGGGTGTATTTTCCCCTTTAATATAAAAACCTACTAATATTTGCAAGTGGGGATATCGAAGTTTAAGGTTGATATAAGTACTTGTTTCCGATGCGCTTTGTCCATTGGATTTGAATAAACTCCGAGGTTCATGGCTACTTAACACATTCTTCCAAAAGTTTCACCATTAAAGCATGCGTAGCCTACAGAATAGGAAGTACGGTGTTAGAATTTATGGGCCGATGCTTTCGAACTTATTGCCAGTCGAACTTACTAGAACTTACTAGACTTGTATCCCACCATTTATAACCAGTTTAAACACAGATTAAATACATATTTTATGTCTATATAAAATTAATGGACCTATATTAGCTATGGCTGTAATGGTATTATTATTGTGTTTTTAATATGCCACTGGTCAAGTGCGTTCTATGTTCCACTCTTGGCAGAGGGTTTACGTGTGCTGAATAAAATGGCTACTCACACTTGCTATCAAATCAAACGATGGCTTCTGCTTGTTTTCTTGCGAATAATCTTGAATGCCGATTGCCGAATGATTGGTCTATTTACTCTATTAATTTTCTAATCAGTGTTAGCCGAACCCTCCGTTCATTTTGGATTTACTCACTGTCACCGCATGTAGGCCTACAACGACTGCCTTTCTGTTATGATCCTAATGTTTGGCGAAAAATAAGGCATTTTTGATTTGATTTCATTCCGAAAAATTGAAAGAAATTTCCATAGTGGGTTTTAAATAATATTGTGATTCGTCACAAACGCCCAGTTCGTAATCGTAATCGTAATCGTAAACTCGAAATTTCTAAAGCGCCACTCGAAAGCCAAGCGCGGGGCACCAGCTTATTCACGAGCGCTGCGTTGAGTTAGAAGGGTTGTCCGTGAGAGTAGTCCATGGTGGTCCGGGTCGAGTTACCATAAGATCAGGATCAAATGCGTTGAGTTAGAAGGGTTGTCCGTGAGAGTAGTCCGTGGTGGTCAGGGTCGAAATTCCATAGGATCAGAGGGGCGGAACAGCTATTAAGGCGGGTGTCGTTTGGGCCGGGGATTGGAAGGTGGAGGATCAGATGAGACAGGGTAAGAGTTCGTGAAAAGGAGTGTCTTGAGTTTTGAATGAAAAGCCCGAGGTGTGATGGATAGAGGAGCCTGAGGAAGGTGATGGTGTGTGATTAGTAATGATGGCGGATAGACTGAAAAGGATCGGAATTCAGGAGGCAGTTCATTCCAAAGGCGTGGTGCTGAGATGGATATGGCTCGGTTGGAGAACTTGAGATGACTTGTGACCGGCGGTCGAGAAAGTGTAAGGCAGGCGGATGATCGGGTAGAACGGGTAGGTTGGATGGTGAAGAGTTCGCGAAGATAACTTGGCTGAGAGCATTGCAAGGAGTTGTAGGTTAAGGAGAGAACTTTGAAGTGGATTCGCTCTGGGATTTTCAACCAGTGAAGTGATTTGAGGATGGGGGTGATGTGATGATGTCTGGGTGTTCTGGTGACGGCTCTAGCTAGAGAATTTTGAATGAGTTGGAGGCGCTTAAGTTGTGAGGAGTCAAGGCTTAAGAACAGAGAGTTGCAATAGTCAAGTTTTGAGTGGACGATGGACGTCGCAATGGTAGAGGCAGTTTTGAAATCGAGCATGGGTCGGATGCGACGGAGGTCCCGGATGTGCATGAAGCAGGAACGCGATAGGTTGGAGATGTGGTTAGAGAAGGAGAGATGCGAATCAAACATTACACCAAGATTGCGGACAGGAGCATCAGAAGTAAAGGTAAGAGACGAAGAGTTAGTCGATAGGTGTATTGAAGGGTCTGGGATTTTCTTGATTTGGTCAGGAAGTCCAAGAATGATGAACTCTGTTTTGGAGGGGTTGAGGCAGAGGAGGTTGGAAGACATCCATTTAGAGATTAGATTGACCACATTGAGAAGTTGAGCAATGGAGGTGGAAAAAGAGCCTGGGGAGAAGGAAATGAAGAGTTGAGTGTCGTCTGCGTAGAGATGGTGGTCAACAGACGAGGATTTTATGAGATGGCTTAAAGGAGTGGTGTAGAGAATGAAGAGCAACGGACCAAGGACGGAGCCTTGTGGAACGCCACAAGATAGTGGAAGGGGTTGTGAACAGTGACTGGAGGCTTTAACAGAGAAGGATCTGGAAGAGAGATATGACTGGAACCAAAGTAGAGCAGTGCCAGAGACGCCAAAAGAAGAAGAGAGACGGTTAAGAAGAAGATTGTGATCGATGGTGTCGAATGCAGCGGAGATGTCGAGGAGGCAGAGGCAGGAGACTTGTTGATGACTGACGGCAGAAACCAGTTTATTATACAGAGAGACAAGTAGAGTTTCTGTGGAGTGATGTTTAGTGAAGCCTGATTGGTGGGGGTTGAGGAGTGAGTTGGAGGAGAGGTAATCGTTTAGCCGGGAAAGGACAATTCGTTCGGTTAATTTAGATAGAAAAGAAAGGTTGGAGATGGGTCGGTAATTTGATAGGTTTTCCTTGTCAAGATTTGCCTTTTTCAGAAGAGGAGTGACGAGAGATTGCTTGAAGACCATTGGGAAATTGCCAGTGGAGAGTGAAAGATTGATAATTTTAGTGATTATAGGAATGAGGACGGAAGCGCAGTCTTTTAGGAGAGCAGTTGGGATAGGATCCAATTCACACTGTTTGCTTGGAAGAGAATTTAACAGGAGTGACACTTCAGCTTCAGAGGCGGGGTTGAGAATTGGAAGCGATGACTGAGAGACAGGAGGAGTAGGATTTGGAAACGGAGATGCATCGGTGTTGGAGGATTGTGAATCAAGGAGGGACTGCAGTGTGAAGCGAAGGGAGGAGACTTTATCCGAGAAGAATGAACAGAATGTATCGGCCATAGAGGGGGCTGGAATGGAGCTTGGCAGTGGAGAGGGAGATTTGCGATGAAGGAGAGAGTTGACAGCTCTCCAGAGATGGCGAGGGTTGGAGGAGCTGGAGTGAATAAGTGAGGAGTAATATTTCCTTTTTGTAGCAGTGATGAGTGCGTGATAGTTGGGTGTGCCATCTTGATTGAGCTAGAATAGAAACAAAACCCTTTCAGTGAAAAGACCGAGGGAATAATATTGTGTGCCATAACCGCATCGGTGGGTTGAATATTAGAAGTTAGTAGGTACCACTGCCACTGTACCAGCTAGTTGAGGACTTCACTTAGGCCACCTCTCAAACCTGGTGACCGGTTATTGTATTCGCCAGGTGTCGCCGGTGTCGCTCCTAACGGTTTCTTTAATTAAGACTGCCATCTAGCGGTTTACTCTGTTAGGCAACGAAAGTTGGCCTATTAAATTGAGAGCACAAGGCCTACCTGCTCGACGTGCTCGTGTGTGCTCTGACCCATGTCTGATAAAAGAAAATCAATTGTTAATAAGAGACATTGTTTGTTGAACTGTTTTCCGAGTGCCCCACATGAACAGAAGGTGGAAGGCACTGAAAGTGCATTGAATGGTGACGTAGGCTACGTACTTGATTCCGTCCAAGACCTACAAATGCAAGAACAAATTAATTCAACGCATGGGTGTTGGTTATACATGATATAAAATATATAGGCAATTATTCATAGAGGTTTTTAAATGCACAAGTTGAAAATTTTAAGCAATATCCAGACAGTGATTTATAACAGCGGAGCCATTAAAATATATAATCGAATTTGCAGAAAACAACAGGAATGCGCTGTAGATAATCATACACTGAAAATAGAAAAATATTTTATTCTTGCCAAAGCCAAATTTCAAAGTTATACCTTGTGTAGGATTGCTATCATAATTATAAATTATATGGTATTTAGTGCAAAGAAATCTGTTACAAATCCAAAAAGAAGTAGCAAAAAAGCGTCAATTTTCCTTACGGACATGTCATATTTTTGCCGATATGGGTGGGCACCCATTAGCAGTAGCAGATGGAGGACGAGGACAAGGAGAGGAAGAAGAAGAGGGAGATGGGGAAGAATAGACTATTACAGACTCAAGGAGTTGGTGGAAGAGGACGACAAGATGATGATGCAGAAGACAAAGAATATGATGAAGCAGATAAAAAAAGGAGGAGGAGGAGCAGGAGAAGGAGGAGAGATGGAAGAGGAGAAACAAGAGGAAGACGGAGTAGGCGCAAGAAATGAAAAGATGATGACGTAGAGAAGGCAAGACGAAGAAGAAAAAGGTGATAAAAAGAGAAATAACGATGATGATGATAAGAAGACAACTATTATGAGGAGGAGGTGTAGGGACGATGAAGGAAGTAATGAAGAATAGAAAGCAGAACGAGAAGAAGAAAGAGAAGCCTAAAGTCTAAGTAGGTGATGATGATTAGGAATAAGTAGCTTATGATGATGAAGGAAATGTTGAAGAAAATGAAGAATAGGAAGTCGCAGAAGTTGACGTTCATTAGCAGAAATAGGCAGATGAATGAAGAGTAATAATAAGAGGGCTAAGAGGAAGATGATGATGATGATGATGATGATGATGATGATGATGATGATGATGATGATGACGACGAAGAGGAACAGTAAGCGGATAAAGATACAGAAGGAGATGAGGAAGGAGATGAAGGAAAATATGAAGAAACGTTCACGAAGAAGAATGGTAAGGACATTCAAAAACAACATGAACATGGGGAAAAAACCAAAATAAATATCACGGCGGTGATGAAACTTTAAAAATTGTTTTAAAAAGCTGTACGAAGCTTTCTTCCGGCAGAGATCGACAACTCTGATTCATTTCCTAAAAATTAAGTGCGTCACGTTTAAGTTGATCGATTACATTCTAATCATCAGCTGCGTGCTTATAAAAAACACTCGATGCAAAGCAATGCGAAACGGTGTCAGTTTTGATGAATAGATAGACTGTCGTGTTGTGCTGCATTGGGGGGAGTGGCAGCAGTAGACGAACCGAATCGAAAAGTCAGACTTTGCGTTGATCGATGAAGGAAGTATTGCTGAATATAATTGAACTGCGTCCCTACCCCGCGGCGCGATCTAGAAGCCTCTGGTGTGGTTTGTTTGCCTGTTTCTTGGAAGAAAGGAAGGAAGGACGCCAGGCGTAGAATGGTTGGAATGGATGGTGGGATACGAATGAATGAGAATAAATTGATTTATGGGTGGGTGTAATAATGGATTGATATCTGGGTGGGTGAATGGGTGCGCTGCATGGTGAACGGACGTTTGATTGGATAAGTGAATCCATGGATTGATCGGTAGAAAGATATAAGACATACATGCAAACACATTCGCACATACATACCAGTACCCATAGCAGACGCTTTATACAAAGATAGACTGTAGACAAGTAAGCAGATGTATAGAGAGATAGATAGATAGACAGACAGACAGACAGACAGACAGACAGACGGATAGATAGATAGATAGATAGATAGATAGATAGATAGATAGATAGATAGATAGATAGATAGATAGATAGATAGATAGATAGATAGATAGATAGATAGATAGATAGATAGATAGATAGATAGATAGATAGATAGATAGATAGATAGACAGTTTGATAGATAGAAGTATGGATATAAATTGTTGTAATTATTATTATTATTGTCATTAATATATATTATCATTATAATTATCATTATTAGGCGGGCGAGCATAATAATTTGAACGATGCATAAAAAGAATTTAGTTGCGAGAGATAGACACACAGAGTGAAAGAGATCTCCAGGCAAACGGACAGAAACAGTAAGACAGACAAAAGAACAGTCACAGAAAGTCGTAGATATGTGACCGTCAATTGCAGGTTGAAAGTCGACGCCTTGGGATCGAAGCCGCGATCACTTGAAAAGCAAACTAAGCCGAAAGATATTTCACAAAATAACAGTTCACTGTACTGTTGAAACTAGTCATCCGTCTTATCAGCACTATCTTTTAGCCCACCCGACGTACAATCGGGTCTGAATGTCCTCGAAAACTAGCGGACCATGTCTGAAGGCTGGCCACAGACAAAGGCCGAGATAGAGGTGTAGCTGGCGTGACACAATTCCTGGTGACGTTGATAAATTGAACGTAGGACGACAGCATTATTAGGTAATTGAAGTGAATAAAAGAATGGATTAACTTGTCAACGTCAAGCCGCTTATCTGATAATGCCTCTAGTCATGCTGTATATTAACTACAGATAGGTGCAATGTTGTTGGAGTAGCTTAGGCTAACGTCGACTCTGCCCGTGCTATTTATCATATCTTTCCGCTGTCTGAGTTTTCTATATGGAATTCGCTAACTTTGGCTTTAAGCGATTGCTTCTCGTTTCAACAGCAGATGGATTCGGGTCGTTGTTTAATAATGTTGTAGACTTTTTCAATGTTGAGCTGGTTTCATATTGACGGATCAACGATTTTTTAGCAAGTAACTATTCAGTTTCTTTCATTGCAGAGACATATTATTATTATATAAGCTTAGGCCTGAGACGTATATGTATGGAAACAGCGACAAGCAGTTCTACATTTGTTGAATCTATTGAATTCGGAATACATAATTATAGCTGTACAGTGTACAATGTACAATAGAACGGATTGATTAAATTTTATCCAATTGTTTGGTTTACATACATTTTCGTTTCTGTAGTAGACTAATCTCATTTTGATGACGCAACACGATACTTTACTTGACGCAACTTCAACATAAGACTTTTCGACTTATTCAAGATACTGCGCTTGCTGTCTTCCATTCAACTGTTTTATTATGTCTTGAGCATTGCAATCCAATACTGGCATAGATGCCTCGTCGGTGATATGACGCTAACAGTTGGTTAGGGCCTAGGTTAGGTTTCATCCAAGGAGGTATCTACTCTAGTTGTGAGCCTAATGCACTCACAATATTATTACGTTGGATAACTTTTCTAGCCGGAGTGCTCTGAAAATACACTTTCTTTGGATCTTCAAATTTAGGGGAAAACATTTATTAGTAATAATAGCAGTAATCAATCGACTCTTCAATGCGATTAAATTTTCATTCCTTGGAATCTTTCTGTCAGCCCCCAACTTGAATCATAGCCGTCACAGAAGTGATTTTATTGCTATAGGTAGGCTTACCTAGGCTACAAAATAATGATAGTGTTAATTATAACAGTAATAGTAGTGTGAATTCTATTTATTTATTTTGTTTTCAGCTATTCTGTCAACGCCGTTGACCGGCAAGCAGGATAAGGACGACGTTGGGCATCAATCCGTTGAGGTCATCGTCTCAGCGGCTGAACTGTCAACGTCAAGATGTCCGATATCGGTGGCAGTCAGAGCAGCCAGGGCGGCGGCGTTCCAAGGGTGTTCTTTCACGATAAACAAGGCCTGTCGCGAGCTCTATTCCAGATGGGGAGCTTAAAAGGGTTGTCCAACCCTGGCTACGACCCTGAACAAGCTACGGACGACCCTGACCTCGATATAGACTATCAAAGTTTCGGTGATGATCAAGAGTTCAAGGACAACAACGAAGGGCTTCCACTCGGGGACGAGAGAGACTCGGTAAAGGATGACCACGACAAGATGAGCCACGTCAGCGGCAAGGTCAGCGTGACGGGTTCCTCCCATGCGTCGAAGATCGGTTTGGAAGATGACGACGACGTGTCCGACTTCAGCAGCGAAGAGTCACTTTCAGTTGGTCACTTTCGACCTGGATTGAGCGGAAGTGAAGAGAGTCTGTCTGAGAGCAACTTCGAAGATGGAGGAAAACCTCTATCACTGGCGGAAGACACGCTGTAAGTGAAGACAGTTTTCATAAAACGAAAAAACCTAGTGGTGCGCAACTACGCATGGTAAAAGCAAAAGGGTAGGGCAAGCCCGCAGACAAGTGAAGGATGGAAGGAATTTGGAATGGTAGGAAACTGGAAGGGAAGGTAAAGGGGAAATTTATAA
The DNA here is from genome assembly GCA_949752735.1 of Lumbricus terrestris. NCBI lineage: Eukaryota > Metazoa > Annelida > Clitellata > Crassiclitellata > Lumbricidae > Lumbricus > Lumbricus terrestris. The sequence goes on from OX457042.1 coordinate 43,562,078, forward strand.
ACGAGTGTAAATGCAACTGTAGGCTTCTCGTTTTATTATTAAACTTCAAAATGTCCAGCGAATTGATTGTGTGAAATTCGTTAACAGTGCTGCTCGTTTATAAGGATGCCGCACCATTTAAGCTCCTTAGGTAGGCTACGTACTGTTCTGATTCAAACTTTAAACATCTAATTTAAGCCACCACCGGGAGACGAACCTTCAAAAAAGCCCGAAGAAGTATGGGTCGTAGTTGCTTGCGCAGTACAGCCTATATAACTGTGTCAGAAATCGAAGAGACAGAAAGTGCAAGGAAAAATAGAAACAAGAGGGTAAGGCAATACTAGGTAGGAGAACGTATGGTTATGCTAGGTAAGGGGAAGGTTTGGGGTAAACTAAATGAGAAGCGAATGGTTATAAGTCAAAATAAATTTGATTTAATTAAGTTTAGCCAAGTTCTATGAGTGAATGCATCTTTTGAATTGGGCCAATCTAAGGTCAGTTAAGTCAAGTAGGTCAACGTCATAATTTAACTTGACGAAACCTTATGTGCAATAACACATCAGTGCGTTAGATTTCATTTCGTCTGACATGATGTTGTTTTGATTGTTACAAAGAGAGAAGCGCATTGAACCGTGGAACGTCTTCGCAACGGCTCCACATCTAGACTCGGAGGAATCAAAGCAACTATGTTTCGCTCTGGCGCGGAAGATCATGAAAGTCCTCACGTACATCTTCATGTTTCCTAGTATGCTCGCTCTGATCATACTCAGCAAAGGCTCCATCCTAATCGCCGTGGCCAACATCAGACCATACCCCAGGACCCTTAAGTTCATGGCGGGCGACAACGACACCAGCGATAACTCGACAGACTACGCTGACGGGTACGACTACTATGATACATTTGATGTTGGAAATGATACGACCTCGAATCCGATAGAGTCGACCACAGCTGCAAGTATCCAGTATAACGAATACTTCGATCTAAGATGTCGCAATTTTACAGATAACAGAACGGTGACGTTGAGGAATCTATATAACAACGATTCCTACGAGGGATTTGAAATGTACGACTACACCAAATGCGTTGCGGTACCGTACGGGTACCTAAACGCCGAGACTCTCGATGACCTCAGCTGCCTGAATCCCTCCAACGATTCAGGGTACCTGAATGCGTCGATGGCCTACTCGAGGGATGAATGCTTCGTCGTCAGGAACTACTGGGCCTGGTCCGTGTTCCTCATGCTCGTCACGCCCTGCATATTCGTATTTCTGCGTTGCTTCTGGCGAATTCTGTTCAAGAAGAAGAAGTCACCGACATGGAAGGCAATTGTGGCCACACTGATCATCGAAACCCTTCATACCATCGGTATTTCCATTATGTTCTTCGTGGTAATGCCTTCACTCGACAACTCTATCCTTGCTCTCATATTCCTCCTCGGTGTGTCTACAATTCCAGCCGCCCTCAAGATACTTGTCCGCCCAGAGGACGAGAAATACCGACCCCTCAAAGTGGTGCTTGACTGCCTGGCTACTATCGGGCAGGCCTTCATACTTGTAGTATGGCCCCTGGTGGTCGTTGCTGTACGTGACAAAAACTACGACTCAAACCTCATCTGGAGCATTCCCATCTCTCTCCTTCTCGTGTCGGTCCGTTGGTGGGAAAATTTTGTGGAAAAGAACTCAAGACTTGGGAAGATCCGAAAGTTCTTGAACCACGTGAGTGGACAGATGCGAAGATCCAGAACAAAGATACAGCTGATGGCCAGTCTATGGAAGATCGTGGTGACGTTTGTGACAATGATGTTCTGCATGACGACGCAGGTCCAATACATGGATCCGCTTGACATGTTCGAAAAGAAAATCACAGCCATGTTCAACTTCAGTCTTAGATGAGTGCAAATGGACTTGCTTTATATCTTCAACTCTGTAATGTTGTGCTTACACGTGAAAGGTGTATGCTGAATATAATTATTTTGTGTGTGTTTAACTGTCTTGGGGGGTAGAGCGTTTCGGGTGCTGGACCTCAATAAGTTGGGAGCTGTCTCGAGACATCTGTTCGTTCTATTTGGTTTCGACTTATCACTCATCTTTTCACTTGGTTTAATAACCAGAGGCTGCTTCTCTGCTTCTCTGGGTGTTGACTGTTGCTTGATTTTGATCAGACGCTCGGTTGCTACTTTATCATTGAAACACCTGTTCCAAAGAAGTTTCTGAATATAACTGCAATTGGGTACTATATCCTATACTTATGATGGTTTCTACTTTGCTTTCGTATTCTATTTTTACTGACATGCCGATTTTCATATGAATTTCTCGAGTGAAATGCTTCTGAAATGATATTCGTGACCTTGTGGAAATTGTACCACACCTGGCAACTGCAGTCATTACTAATGAAATCACGTTTCGTAAGAGTATTAATTTTAAGGCCATATTTCTTCGTACATTGGTTCAAAAACTGGCATTTTTTAATACAATTACATCCCGAAATTAATATGGTTCAAAGTCGTCGGATCATTCAACGTATCATTTGTCTGCTTATCTCTTCCAATCAGTGTCGACAATTTCACAACGAAACCGGAGAGCCCTACTACACGTACACGATCAGCGAGACGCAGATTCCTGAGATGGAGCTCGACTGGGTCTGGATGTGGCTCCTCAACTGTTGTGCCAGCCTCGTCTGCTACTTCTTCGCCCGCAGCTCAGCCAAGATGCGCATCCAACAGTCGTGCTACTCCCTCCCTCTGGTCGTCAGCACCCCGCTCATGTTCGGGCTGATGATCGGGGGCTGCGAGCTGTGGAACTCCGACCCTTGTGCCTATGAGACGAGCGAGCTGTCCGCCTATCTGATGTACAAATGCTACAGGGTGGATACTCTCGGTGACGCTTGGTACCAGCAGATGTGGTTTCTTATGCCCATCCTGTGGCTGTCGCAGCTCTGGATCGCCTGGCATATCTGGTTTCCCAAGAGCGCCCGATTGGCCACTGCCGACACGTGAGTACTGCTTTGGCTTTTGCCATAGAGAGACTGTGATTGAAAGTTTGAAACGAATTGGGGACAAGGAATGGCGTGGCTGGTTTGACTGTGAAGACATGAAAGACAAAACTACATTATGCGAAGGAAGGGCAGAGGACGGCTAGGCACTGTGATGGATGAAAAATGCACGGTGTGGCGAATCCAAATACTGGAAAGTATGCCATGTATGTCGAGGAGGGGTAGAATAGGTATAGGACGAAGAGGACAGTTGCAGCTAAGAATTTTTATCGTAACGCTGTCTAATGTACAGGGTATCAGCCGATGGCAATGCAAAACCAATCCCCAAGCAGAGGTGGCTGTGCAAATATTGAAAATGTTGTTCTTAGTTGAGAAGACAAGCGACTGAAAAAAAGAAGATAGCGGGAACCAGTGCCAGATTAACTATGGCGCAACTGGCGCACTTGCGCCAGGCCTTCTTTCGGGGGTAAAAATTTAAAAAAAACATTGAGAAATCCGATTATCCGATCGAATTTGTTTATATAAGTCACAGTCCGGCTTATTTAAAATGTTTAATTTCTAAAACAAGCATTGCATATACAATTGGTGGCATTATAAAAACAGGCCTTCTACAGTACTACTACTATAATGATGACGTACTAATTAATTGTGTACTGTAATGATGACGTATGACGTAATCAATTTATGCGCGGATCGACCCCATCACCAAATAAAATATAGATATGCGTACGGTACAGACGACACCAGTGTATGTTCCATGTAATATTATTATCTACTATTTAGTGTTTATGTAGCTTATTTCTTTTTTTGTTTTAATTTTTAAACAAATAAAATAAGTAGGCCTAAAGAAATGAAGAAATTTGAGTCCGGTGGGCAGAAACGTCAAAGAAAACGCGAACTTGAAGAGGTAGGCAAAGAGCAACGTGATAGTATTGATAAATTTATGGCAGTAAAAACACGAGAAGTGCCGCAATTTATAGATGGTGTCGACTCAGCGTCAGAAGCTGGATGCAGTTCAGGCTTAGGCCGCTCAGCAGTGTCAGCACTATTGCCAACAACAGACACCCTTGATTTCAGCAATGATATCATTGATATGCCTAAATCTGAAACTACCATACATCTACCATTAAAACAAGAGAATCAATCTGTTGGAAACGTGCCACAAACAGATGCTGCTCTGTGGACTATAAATGAAGATTTGGTCAGTTATTGGCTGCAGATGGGACCTGAACCATGTCGTAATCAAGATGGCATGTAGGCCTACTCTAAATCCATAAACAACATGGAAATAAAGTGAAATTGGAATAGTACCAAAAGAAAACTAAACGATTCTGCTTTTTTACGATCACACCATTTAAAACGCATAAAATCATCTTTGAGGTCAACAATGTGCCAGTACAGATTGGCAAATTTAACTCTTTTGAACATTGAGTCGGAAATCTTGACAGATCTTGACTTTCAAGATATCATTGATTCTTTCTCTACCTTAAAAGCGCGAAGGAAAGACTTTTAAACTCGACGAACATGTTTGAACAGTTGAACTGTAACAAGTAAAATTTAAAAATCTCCTATGATCCTATCACAGCTTCATTCTGTGTTCATAAATTATTAAAGTATGTTTTTCTATATAATTAATTTTCCCCCATTTTTTTGATAATTTGATTGGATAGAGGGCCTACTTTAGTTTTGTTGCATTGTTTGCGCCAGGCCTCTAAAAAGTTAATCCGGCACTGGCGGGAACAAACTTTCAAAATCAACGACCAACTACCAAAAATCTCGTTCACCCAGAACAATTTAAACTTTCTGGAATAGCCAGAGAAAGCTAATCAGGTGGCATATTTGCATAAGAAAAAATAATTTCCAGGACTCAAGACAGGCTTTGATATACAACAAAATATGATTGCGTAACACCATATGGTTTCACGCAGCACAACATGGCATATTATAATAAATAACATGACATATCATAACATGGCACGAAGTGACAGGACGTTGTACATTGCATTGTATCAACAGGTTGTTTGTTCTACCGTTGTACGAGTCAGTTCTGATGGAACAATCGCTCATGCTTAACCGAGAACGTAATGATGAACCAAGAACCCGATCCAAAGTCCTCGCACCTGTAAGCACTATACTTTTATAGGGGTTACATCGTTTTGCCACTATAGTCATCTTCAGTAATGTTCGACAATGCCTTACTTTGCTCTACATTTTCAGCGTATGCGCTGACTGGTATCATTTACCCTGCTTTTTCTCCATTCTTACCACTCATCTCTCCTTATCGTACCGTACTCTAACCTACCCTACCTCAAGCTCACTTATATTCCCTCTCTGTATAGATAACCAAGTTTCAATTTAGCATGCATTGCTTTGTCTCACCTTACCTTACCTTATTTACCTACCTAACCGCACTCAAATTCACACTGCCCTTTTAAAATTTAACTTCTTTTGCCTAACCTTACCTAGTTTACGTGAACTTTCTTTGCTGGCCTAATTCTTCAATATCACCAATCTTGCCGTTGCCATCCGCACCCACGTCACCTATCGTATCTTATGACCTTACCTCATTATACTTTATCTCTTTCACCCCTTAACTTTGCCTCACTTTACCTTTCCTAAAAATCTCACTTCACGCTCCTTACCATGCATTGACTCACCGTACCTCATCTGACCAAAGTTTGCTTCATTTCACACCACTCTTATTTCCATACATGGCTAAACCCTACCTTGAATCACCTGTCTTGTCATAACATTGCCTGGTCTTACCTTATTGTAACCGAACGCGTCTTACTATACTTGCAATATCTCACATCACCATACCGTTTCCACGCCATATTGTAATACATTGTGTTCGTCTGTGTAACAAAAGGCGGCGACGACACAGGAGAACCAGATGGAGCAGGCGAGACAGGAGCGACTCGAGGAGACGAAGCGTGACGACTTCCTGGAGAAGGCGCTACGCAAGAGAGACGAGATTCCGATGGTCTTCATCTGCGCAACCATGTGGCACGAAACTGAAACGGAAATGATTCAGATGCTCAAGTCCATCTTCAAGTGAGAAGATTCGTTTTATGAAATTGTATTTTTATGGAAATTGGCATTTAAGACGAAATAGCCAGTGTTGAAATAAAGTGGAAAAGAACGATTCGTGATAGCGACAGTAAGGGATGGATAGACATTGGAAAAGGAAGTTGGTTTCAAGTCGGCCTCCAACGATGAATAGAACATCTTATCAATATTGCAATCACATTTTCACTTGAAACACAAGATTGGTATAATTATATTCGAGACTGTAAAGAATCGTTGTAAAGACTGTTGATTTTATTACCATAATCGATCTTGCTGCTGATAGGCCTATACTATTATAGTGGGGTGCTGATGATGTTGGTGTCGATGATGACTATTATTGTTGTGGTGGTTATGGTAGGTCTGACAATTTACTGGTGATGGCTGGAGGTGGTGGAAGTCATGGCTGTGGTGGTCAAGCTGGCGCTGGTGATTCATTTGAAGGTGGTTATATGGTAGTGTTTGTGGTTATGGCTCTGATGATGGCAGTAGTGACTGTGTAGGGGATAGTGATTGTAGCGTGGAGGTGGGTGTCGTGTCATTGTTGTCTTCCTGTTGTAGGCTGGATATCGACCAAGCAGCAAGAAAGAATGCTCAGGATTTCTTTAAGATCACCGACCCCGACTACTATGAATTCGAAGGTAGTAATGTTCAATGCCTCGAAATAGACAACTGTAAGGTTTGATATGGTGAGGCAGACCTTGATAGGGTAGAGTGAGGTAATAAGCATGCAAATGCTAGAACTTGAACATGTACTTTTATTTATTTCTGAACGTGTGACAGAGGTCTAGCTTTGATTTGATATCTACAGAGGAGTATCATTTTGGTCAAGTATAGTAACTGGATGACGTAATATTGGCTTATCTTATCTTATCCGGTGAAATTAAGTGAATTGAATTTCAATAGTCAAGGCGTCATAATGAGAGTTGGACGACTAATTGAAATTCAGTTCACGGCAACTCATTCAAATTGGAGCTGGATACAGCGTCTCGCTTTGATCTCCGGCTTCATCCATGATCTTATTATTCACAGATAAAATGTATCAAGAAGTGCAAATGTAATCTTTTCATTCTAGATTTCACGCCTCCAAATTATTGCCTTCTATAGGATCTGTCCGTCTTGCTGAAATCTGCATTTCGATCACTTAATTTCAGCGGACTAAAATAAGAACAGCTTCCTCTGGCAGAATTATTGAAACGATTTTTTCAAAGAGTATAGCGAATAGTGGCGTTTCTGTACTTTCTCGCTTCTTTTTATCTTAATTCATTAAAGAAACACGAGAGCAGCTGAATTTTGTTTAGATACTATAGAATAACAATTAAAAACCTTTGAGATGATGCTAAAATTTGCAACAACATCAGCAATGATGATAGTAGTAAATAACACTAATAATGATGATAATAATTGTAATAAACTGTAATAAACTGTTGACCAGTTAGTTTATTATTTTACTAGCTATAACTGAAATACCAATGTACGGTAATAAAGAAAGACGAACTGTCAACTAGTGGTTCTGTTATTCAAGTGTCATGTCCGCCATGTCCGGTCATGCGCGTTCCTGTCGGCTGCGCCACTAGGCAATATCCGCACCTAATAATAATGTAGCTCATACGTCACTGGCGGTCAGACTCGGGGAATGCGAACTCTGGGAGCAACGCGCATGACCGGACATGGCGGACATGACACTTGAATAACAGAACCACTAGTTGACAGTTCGTCTTTCTTTATTACCGTACATTGGTATTTCAGTTATAGCTAGTAAAATAATAAACTAACTGGTCAACAGTTTATTACAGTTTATTACATGGCGTCGTGAACTTAACGAACTTGGTGAGTGCAACATTGCGTCTTGTTTTGTTCATCTAAAGTCACGTGGGTTACATCGTTCAGCATGGAGACCGCTTTTCTCCGTCCTTCGCCCCTGCAACTCGACTCTACCAATCTCGAGTTGGAATGGAAAACATTCTTCCAAAAATTTGAGATTTTTCTGTAGGGCCTCAGAGTCAACACGGGACCAAATCCTACACATTTCGGGTGAGTCAGCGTCCGTCGGTTATGTCAGCGGTAGAGAGCGGAAGCCCCAGGGTGCATTCAGGCATTCATTCAGCGGCGATACTAACACTAGCTGTGGCAACTGTGGCGGAAGTCACCCTCCGAAGTCCTGTCCCGCCTTTGGGCGACAATGCAATGCCTGCTCAAAACCAAATCACTTCGCGGCGCAGTGCCGGTCAACCCATGGGGCAAGAGGTAAATCAAGATCTCACAGGCAGTCACCCTCTTTCTCCTCTTCCGTCCATGACGTAGCAGTCGAAACAACAGAACCGAAACCTCTGTTCATCTCTACATGCAACCTGAGCACCAGTAAAAACACATGTTGGTACAGAGAGTTCGACGTTCAGGGAACACTAATCAGATGCAAGCTTGACAGCGGTGCTGAGGCGAATGTGATGTCCGCGGCAGTATTTTCCATGATCAAGAACCCGCCCATCCTTCGCTCTACATCAGTCGTGCTTACAGCTTACAACAACACAATCATGAAACCCATGGGTGTCGCCACCATGTGTTTGAAATTCAGAGGGCAGGAACATTCAGTTGAGTTCCTCATCGTGAAGCACAGAGCCGCCACCTTGCTTGGCCTTCCCACATGTGTACAACTGGACATATTGAGGCTGGTTGATGGGATCAACCTTCAACCACCCAGCACCCTCTTGGCAGAATACGCGGATATTTTCGACGGACTGGGATGCCTTCCTGGTGAGTATCACATCACCGTTGATCCGTCCGTGGCTCCAGTGATTCATTCTCCACGCCGTGTTCCACTGTCTTTACAGCCAAAGCTCAAGCGCCAACTTGACAGCATGGTGCAGGCTGGAGTTCTCATCAAGCGCGATGAGCCAACTGACTGGGTGAGTAGCCTATTGCTGGTTGAGAAGAAAGACGGTTCTCTTCGTCTCTGTCTTGATCCACGAGATCTCAATCGAGCCATAAAGCGAGAGCATTATGCAATACCGACTAGCGATGACATCACTGCTCGTCTGCATGGGAAGACCATTTTCACCATCATCGATAAGAAAGACGAACTGTCAACTAGTGGTTCTGTTATTCAAGTGTCATGTCCGCCATGTCCGGTCATGCGCGTTGCTCCCAGAGTTCGCATTCCCCGAGTCTGACCGCCAGTGACGTATGAGCTACATTATTATTAGGTGCGGATATTGCCTAGCGCCATATCGCAAGTATATCACAATAATAATAATAATAATATCAATTCCATTAGTCTGTAAATGAGTTTGTCAGTTATATGAATAAATAAATGTATATAGTAATAATACTAATAATAACGCTAACAACATTAACACTAATAAAATAATAAAGTAGGTAGAAATAATAAAACTTGTTCTGCGGCTGCTTGAAACCCGTTTTCATTATGTATGAATCAATTTATCTTTCAGTGTGCGTGATAACTGTCCAAGGAGACCTAATCTTCTGGCATCAAACTAGCATTTTCTTCCAATACATGAGCCTGTACTTATACACGAAGTTACTCATTTTTTTAGCTCACATCTTCTTCGACAATGCCTTTGACAATCACGACCTCGACCAGTTCGAATACAAAGCCAACGATTTCGTTAGACTCCTTTGCGCCGTTATCGACCAAGCCGCGGCGTAAGAAGATTCTACTTCTGCTTAAACCAATGCAGAATTACAGATGCTTATTGTCATGTATATTACTATTAGTAATTTTTATACGTCTATTACTGTTAGTAATTTTTATACGTCTTTTACTACTACTAACTTTTTCTGATGCCACTGGTGCAACAACAATTATTACTAGACTCTAACTACTGTTAATACTAATGCTACAACTTCAACCACGGCTACCAGTTCTTCCTACAATAACTGAACCTACTACTGCAACTATTATTATTATTATCACTACTACAACTATTACTACTACTACTTCTACTTGTACTACTAATATAAGTGACACCACTATTGCCACTAATACTATTACTGTTACTACCACTACCTTTTGTAAAAATAATATTTCTAAATAATATCAAAATAGCAATTGTTATTAATATTCATTTTATTATTACCATTGCAATTAGGTGTACTATGTTTGCAATTATATATTGACATTATTTAAAAAATGCTTGAACTGGTCAAATAGTATATTACCGGTATAACTTATTATAAGCCTACCGTCTAAGATACTGACGAAGACGGTTGGATCATTAAATTTCTTTACCATTATTTATAATTATTGCTATTATTTTTTTTAACATAAAGCCTAAATGACACATCATGAACATAAACTTTGTATTAATAGACTTATGAAGTATATAACTAATTACTAAATATAATTTATCGGTGACAATAATGATTATTAAAATGATGGTGTGACTACTACAATTATATTACAATTATTGGCAGAGGCAGAAGTTCCTTTATAGAGTGATGTAATTAAAATAACTGCCATTGTTATAATAGTTATTATTATTGTTGCTATTATTATAATTATTAATATTATTATTGTCATTATTATTATTAATATTATAATTATTACAAGTATTATTGTTATCACTAAGGGTTACTCATCTGGTATCGTGCGCATACGGATTGACCGTTTGATATAAAAATTATTATTTATTAACATTCTTTGTTGCTTGTTATTATTGCCGTTTTGAGCATTTGTATAGTAGTGCAAATAGTCGAAATATGGGCACTGTAAAACGCAATTATTACTAATTATTTTATTGATATCATCACATGAATAAATCAGGATGGTACACAGGTGACATAACTATAGTCTTTAATTTTGATTTTTTAAATTTTGCAGTGATGTTCATCAGTTCAACCTGTGTCTTGCGCCGCCCATTAAGCATCCAACGCCGTACGGAGGCAGACTCATCTGGCATCTACCTGGTGGCAACAAGCTCATCACTCATCTCAAGGACAGCGCCAAGATTCGACACAAGAAACGATGGAGTCAGGTAGAACAGTTACTATAATGCACTTTGTTTCTCATTCGATCTGCTGTAGCCTACGAATTACCATTAGCTAATAGCAATGTATTTTATTCCAATTAAATAATATAATATAATATAATATAAATATAATATAATATAACTTAACATAACATAATATAATATAATCGAATTTTAAAGCGAATTTTCTTCTATTGCAGTGTTTTGAGATTAAATTTTAATGTGCATGTTCGCATAACATGACATAATTGGCATTGCACAGAATTACGTAACATAGCATCACGTAACATAGCATAGTGACTCCATAGTCCATCATGAATAAAGCGGGAAAACATGATATTAGTTATGTTACCGTATTTTAGGGTTTTTAGTCATTGCAACTTTAGTTGTGAGTCTTATAAATCTTAATGTAATAATATTTACATAACATAGAGTGGCAGCATCAATATTTACATAGCAGATCACAACATTACATGGAATTCATTTGAATAAATAAATAAGCAAAGAGTGGATTCTTACTCCGCAATAAATTTCATCCATGACTTGCATGTTTCACAGGTCATGTACATGTACTACTTCCTCGGATACGGATTGTGGATGAACTCCGGTCTCGATCGGAAGCGGAAGCAGATCCGAGCGGAGAACACGTTCCTGTTGGCCTTGGACGGAGATGTCGACTTTGAACCAATCGCTCTCATCCTTCTGCTCGACCTAATGAAGCGTAACAGCAACTTGGGAGCTGCTTGCGGTCGCATCCATCCTAACGGTTCCGGTTCGTACATGATTCTCCCTAACATGACCGAATCATCCATATAGCGGACAACCTAACGAGGAAATCGTCTTTGACGAGAATGCTTTTTCGTATTTAAATGAAATACCATATAAACCAAAGTGCAGCATAAATTGTTGGTCATTAATAGAACACAATTATATTGGACTAGATATGTTACCCGGCGTTGCCCTGTAAATTTAGGGTTTTAAACACACTCCACTGTGGTGCCCATCGTTGACCGCTAAATTTCGGGTTTTCGCCAAACCTCCACCCCACCCCGATTCCCCCAAAACAAAACGTAACCCGCTCCTGCGGGGCGCTAAGAAAACTATTACTGGGCGAGTATGACGTCATGCGGACTGTAGACTCTTCACTAAAGCGTTAGCGTGAGCGATTATTGATAAAATCTGTCTGAAAACGCTAATAACTCTGGTTTTAAAGTGAATTAAACGCTGAAAATAGTTGCGTTGACCTTATAATTTGGGTAAGAATCAATTGCAGAAATTTTGGTAAACCGACGCTGTTTCATTTCCGAGCCTATTTTGTTACGAAGAGTCAAAATCCGTACAAACAAACAGACATATGGAAAGGGACAAACTTTCTGAATTATAATATAAGATTTTGGACATAGGATTTTGTGCTATTTGAAAACATTTTGACATTGATTGGATATAATAATTATGTAGGCCTACGGTTATTGTACTGTACACCAAAATGCGGATATCAATTGGCATATTAAAGAATATTCTTATCTTATCTTATCTTAAGATGATGATGTTGATAACACTGATACTTCATCAATGACAACAATAATTGCATTGGATTACATTAGATCTATCATTACTTATTCTATAGTAGCAATAGTAATAAATATTGCAAATACGATATGACCATTGAACCATCATTATTGCATATAGACTAATACAAGTTTGCACTCTAATTATTACTGTCATAGGCCTAAATCATTATCATTGCTAATAACGGACTGTGGATTAAATCTGGTTTCGACCAGAGGTGAAGACAAACCTGCTTCGAAAACAACTTCGAGGGACCTAAAAAATAATTAAAGTTCAACCGTCGATCATTCAGCGGCGATTTTTTTCAACAATTCATGTAACGAATTATAACACCTATTTAAAAAAAATTCCGTCGGAGCTGGAACTGTCCTCCTTTTATCCTGTCTCTGTTCAATATAAAGTCTGTGTTTATTGTGTTAATTTCTCTTTGTTTCTACCGTGATTGGTGAGCAAAGATTAATATATTGGCGTTTTATTACCAGCATTTTTACTGTCGTACCTGTAATCTGTAAACATTTAAATATTATTATCAATAATTTTATTACTATTTTACCATTTACATTAATATTACAATAATAATTATAGTTTACCAGTAGTAGTCATTGTCATACGCTTAATCTGTAAGCATATAGATAAGATTTCTTCTTATTATTATTTTTTCATTAGGTTCTTATTGTTTTTATTATTTTTTCTTTTATCATTTTTCCTGCTAATATTATTGCTATTATAATTAAATGACAATCATAATTAGCATTATTAAAATTTATTATTATTATTTGTATTATCATTGTTATTATTATTTATTATTATTACTATTATTATTTTTATTGCTGTCATCATCATCGTCATCATCACCATCAGTGTTATTTTTTTCTCATAGCGCCTCATTGTGTTTTGCAGGTCCGATGGTGTGGTACCAATACTTCGAGTACGCTTTAGGTGAGCTGTTTTCAAACTTTATTTTATTGTGCCCCATGTATAAAACTGGAATGTTGGCATACCGGTACTCCAACAAGGTCAGATCGGAAACAAAATGCCAGTGCGAAGTCCCCTTGCAGTGAGAACCAAAAAACATTTTAATCATTGGTGACATCGTGTAATAGAGTCGTAAGAAGAAGAATTTAAAATGTATATTGTTTTAATAATTTGACCTTATCAACAAAATGGGATAATTATCCCATTTTGTTGATAAGCTTATATGATTAATTTTTTTAGACCAATTATAATTGGTCTAAAACCACTGTAAATAAGAGCTATAACTTAACCCTCGGGCTACCAAGGGGGTGTATGTATGTATGTATGTGCACTTGTTATAGCGCCCCTTCAAGCTCTTTCTACTCAGAGGCGCTCCCGAATGCAGAGCGGACACTGCATCGGAGTTTCACGCCGAAGCGCTGAGCAATTGCGAGTGAAGGACTTGCCCAAGGTCCTTACGCGGCGAGGTGGATTCGAACCACCCCCCTAGGTTTTTCGCAAATCAAACGCGTTCCGTCTGGAATAAAATTTTGAAAAAATAGGTAGCTGTAGAGGGCTCATTGGGACACATTTTGAGCTAAACATTTTGATGATGCTCCCTACCGTTCAAAAGTTACACCCGATATACCCAAGGTACCAGAGGGGTGGATACCACCCCCCTAGAATATCGTCTGTAACTTTTCCGCCCTTTAATATTAAGAGACACAAATTATACCATTCTATAGAGGGTATGTGGGGCTACATTTCCGTGCTCACTGAGTTGTCTTTTGACAACCGGAGTGCTCAAAATAAATTAATATATATTAGGGTGTCCCACGATTGCACAGGAAAAATATTTTTCTTGAAATTTGAAATGCAGTCCCTCCAAAAAGTTTCCTTATGGTCCTATGATAGTACCTGCCAAATTTCTGGACATTTTGAAAATATTTAGAGGCCGCTCAAAGCTCACATATAATATGTGTAAGTTGTCACAAATTATACGTGCGACATATAGGCCTATGAGTTTGAAATTTTCGGAGGTCCACACTTTGATCCCACTAGCGTGCTTATGTATTGCTTAATAACCTTATATTGCTCTGAAATACTAAAATCTACAAATATGCAACCTTATTGTATTTGCGAATGAGGTTTTTCAAGCATAAGGACGACAGTTAAGCTCTCGAGCAAACGAATGATGTAAATGTCGTGCACTAGGATTGCAGGTCGCTACCTCCACATGGCAATCATCAGTGGAGTAGAAATGAATAAGGTTAACAGATTGTCAGTCTGATTTTTCTCTAGTTGGTGGAAGTAGCCTACAAACATGTTGGTGTGCTAAAGTTGACCTCTGGACCAGGACAGGAATCAACGGTTGCAGTTTGAACCTTTTGAAGTCGTGAAAGTGTGATGCATTAGGCCTAATTATTGGCAAATGCTTTGAGACAACGGCTTTCAATAACTGCATATTAAATAGAGTCTGCAATGCCTTGCACCCTTCTACATCAGCCATCAGTCGTAACATCTTGTTAACATCACAGAAATCTTTTAAGTCCAGTTGCCTGGTGCATTCTTTGTGTCCTTGGTAAAAATTTGTCCATCAATGGTCTGTAATTAAGCTCTGCAAGCCATTTAAAGATGAATGCTCCAATCTGGTTCACCATCAACCAAACCCTCGACCAATGCTACTGCAGTCTGCATCTAACAAATCATAAGAATTCATTACTGAACAGTGAACAGCTTTAGCGTGGCCATACTCGAAATATGACTATCAAGAATTTTCAAAACTCTTGGTATTCATGGTTGGATTGAACAATTCGGTAGCATTTCGCAAGCCTGTTGCCATCACAGAGCAAGTTGGATGGGTAAGGCAATATAGATCTAATTGCTTTATGATGGAAACGAATCACATATACAGTTGACGACCGTGAATTACAGGGCATCCAACCCAAACAAGTCTCAGATTTGTGATTGACATCTACAGTCAGGCGGTGTTCTCATGTAGAGTCACTGCTCTCTTTGAATTAATCCATAGCTTTATAATTCTGGCAATGCTGCTCTAGATGACAAGTCTGAAAATGATGCAACATCATTCTTGGTATACCAGCACCTAAGATATAAGAGATAGCAATTCTCTCTGTTCTTTCAGTGAGTTCTCATTAATGTGGAATAACGGGGTTATCTCTTCCTAAAAGTTTTTCCCAAACCATGCTGCGTTCAAATATAGTTTTCTCGATCTTTCGGTGAAAGAGTGGCGAGATAGCCAATCGTATAAGACCACGTGTGATTTTTCATAACGTTGGTCTGTGTAAATGACTGTGCTGAACAAACATGACGCAGCTTTGATACAGAATTTCAGCTCAACGATAACGAAGAACGTAGATCGGAGACAATTTCTCGTACAGGTTGTCGAAAAACACAGGCACATGTTTTCTAACCACAATTGTGACAATCTTGTTGACATGTGTAAATGTAGAACGTAGAACTGAAGAACAATTTGAGTGCAGTGATGTAGAATCAGCAGATCAGTATGAGAATAGTAAAAAAATAACGGTCCAGACGTTGATTTGTTGTGTAGCTGCATGGGGTGTGCAATTAAAACTTTACTGTGTGGTCCTAGGACAAATAGGGGTTGAACCTCACAGCCCCCTCAGAATTTCTTACTATGAAGCAGATGAAGGTATGGAGGAGCTAAAACCACGACTTGTTACATTATCAAGAGTTTGTAATGACTACTCCCAATGATTAGTTGTGTGTGCACTGATATTGTGTCCAAAGTTCAAAAATCTCAAATTTTTCTCGATTTTGCATTTTTTGAGCATAAGACTATGCCCAAAATATCCATTGTATCCAATAAAGTTAAATACCTGTTAATTCTACCATTCACGAGCTTTCCAAGGGTAGTAAATTTGTTATAATAGGATCAACGATTGGGATATAAAGGCATTTAGAAGTTGGACACATCAGGCGCAAATTATGCCAATATGGGTTAAATTTGGGCGGCTTGAGCCACCCCTAAATATTTTTTTAGTGTCATAAAACTTTACAGGTGTTATTATGGGACCATATGGAAACTTTTTAGGGGGACTGCATTTCAAGGTTCTAGAAAAATATTTGTTGGGACACCCTAATATATATATATATATATATATATATATATATATATATATATATATATATATATATATATATATATAAGGTGTTTTACTTTCGTAAAATTGTCATCTTTTTTAGTGTGCTTTTACCCATCTTGCGAGGAGCCTTAAGCTCCCAATAAAAAAATCAACTGTTGACATTTTACAATATGACTATGAAGATATAATGATGACCATCAATGTATAAGAATTGATAAATTACTGATGTAAATAGGGACCCTGTCTTGCGGAACCATAAATGTTCCTTTGGGTTTACCTATTGACAACCTTCATACGAATTTGTAAACTGTACGCTTGTATTACTTTGTGGTGGTGGTCAATAAAGAAGATTGATTGATTGAAAAGGTCACTGGATGCAGAAGGCTACTGAACACGTCATCGGATGCGTCCTGTGCAGCCCAGGTTGCTTCAGTCTCTTCCGTGGCATTGCGCTGATGGAGGACAACGTGATGGCCAAGTACACGACAAAACCAACGGAGCCGCGGCATCACATCCAGTACGATCAAGGTAAGTTAAATGTAGCTTACCAGTGAATCCCAAGCATTGATTCTTGAAATTGATTGGCAGTAATAGTAATTCACTTTTAAATGCAGCTCGATAGAAAATGGAATGACGTGGTATAGAATTGTTTTGGATGGAATTGATTGTGTGACAATATGGAATAGAAATGGGTTGGATTGGATGGCATAGAATAGCAGGTGACGAGATAGTTATTTGAATGGATGAGATGGTTTGTGATGTTCATGTGATGGGGCATGAGATGTTTATATTGGACAAATATGAAGCGATTGGATTGCTTGATGGAACGATTTGGTTTTTGTTCTGAAACGGAATGAGGTCTGCTTGCATCAGTTCCTTTCAACTGTTTGAATTGATTCTAGGCGAGGATCGCTGGCTGTGCACTCTAATTCTCCAACAAGGTTACCGAGTCGAGTACTGCGCCGCATCTGACTCTGTCACCTTCTCACCGGAGGGATTCAATGAGTTCTTCAACCAGAGGTAGGCACACGATCACGTTGGAGGTTACGAAACCCTGAAGTAATGGTTCTGGTGGATACCATCAACACTTGCTATTTTCTTGCCTGGTCAAATCTCGTTCTAAACTAATCTCTCGCCCCTTGATGAGTTTAGAACGAGATTCAGAACAAGACTAGCGAGCTATAGTATCATACTATGTCTTGTTCTAACCGAGTGGTTTGAAGTTTTCTTTTCAGTGACCAAATCGAGATTCTTTGGTTGCATGACGGATTAGATTTTAAATGGAGCATTTGAGACTGTCTCAAATGTTTTGGCAACCACAATTAATAGTAGGTGAATAGGCAAAATAATAACAAGCACCAATAATCCCAATATGCGATTATGTGCGTTCCTCAAATAAATCCTTTCTGTGTTTATGTCAGTAGCCTTCGTCTCATCCAGAACTGTTGCATCATTTATGCTGCAATCCATGCCATCCTGTACTATCTTATACTACCCTATCTATTCCTATCCTAATATACGGTAATTTATACCCTGCCTTATTTGATCTCATCCTATCTTCTTTCATCCTATCAGGTACAATTCGATCCTTTAGTGCACTATGCACCAAAGGACAGGATACTACCTTATCCTGCACTCATATCATATTCTACATACCCTATTCTATGATAGTTTATCCTTCCTTGTCCGATTCTTTACTATCCCAATTTAGGTTATCCTATCCGAACCCAAGCTATCCAATCCATCCACTTCTTTGCTACCCGTGAATCCAATAATATGCAATACTAATGAATACTATCCAATATTTTTGTGCAGGCGGCGCTGGATGCCTTCGACAATGGCCAACGTATTGGATCTGTTGCAATCGTGGAAACACACGACGACAGCCAATGACAACATCTCTCTGATTTACATCATCTACCAATCCTTCCTCCTCGGTGCTTCGATCGTCGGCCCAGGAACCATCTTCATGATGATGGTTGGATCCATTGACGTTGCATTCGGAGGGCGACTCGCATTCGGGTGGTGCATGCTCATCAACTTGATCCCGCTCCTCATATTCATTATACTCTGCTATGTCGCGAAGGCGGATCTCCAGGTCGGCTCTACATTGTCATTTCACTTTGGACCTTTCGATCTGACCTTAACTGATGTGTGCTTACCTGACGTTTCTGAAATTATTATAGTGTCCTATGAGCTAAATTGACCTTGAAAATTATATAGTAGACTCTGGTTTTGTTCATGTATATATTTAGGCACGCGCGTATAATTGTATTTAAGTAGGACTGGAAGGTGTATGCATAAATATGTCTCCAAGCACTTGTGTGGCGAATGTATAATCATCACGCGGGCGCTGTAAAACGATTATCAAGCAGATCTTAAAGAGATGCATCTTAAGAAAAACTGAAAATCTCTCTGAACCATTTGTGCTCGTAAAGTCTAGTTAATTGAACTAAAATCTTTTCTAGTTTAGTCAAATCAATGATATTCCCGTTCTTATATATAATTATGATACATTATTGTCTTACTGATCTAAAATTTCCTGATAAACTGGCCTAACAGTCATCCTCAGTCCCAATTTTGATTTACCCAGTCGGATCGACAAAAGTTCTAGTCGCGTCTAGAATAGTACGGCCCATTTGTCTTGTCTGGTCTATTTTGGTTAATGGAATCTAACATAAATTAAAGGCTTCGGAGACGTTGCTATTATAATGAATACGGTAGTGTAATAATGGTCGTTTAAAGTGAAACTGTAGTGTAAGTCATATAGTCCGTTTTATAACCCGGTCGAAGTCCGACGAGTCTGAAAAACCAGAAATCAAGTTATGGAGACTATGCAAGCTTACATAGGCAGCCTTTAAGTGTTTGGTTCTGAGTTATGACAGAGAATCCAAGGAACATTAAAAAAATAGCCAATTAAGATTCAAAGTTTCGTATCAGCCAGCGATAATGTCCATGAGCACAATACTGTTTTGGTGCGAGGCAGAACAATAGTCAAACTATATCCGTTGTTTGAGTGCACTATTTTGCTGGCATGAGGCATGACCATCAAAGAGCAGATAACAAATCAATTCCAGACTGTTCACAGATTGCCATATTTATTCAGTTACGGTCTAGTTGACAATAGAGATTAGCCTATTTAGGCAATGTCTCTTTGGATTTGAAGAGTATTTCGCTAGACGGCTGAAAAATCGATCATAAGATTTATATTCCCACTAAGTCTGTTCCTGAAATTTCAATTCAAATTCTGAATGGTATTTCCTTCTATTTCCAGCTCATCTTCGCCCAGCTTCTGACCGGTCTCTACTGCCTCGTTCAAATGTTGGTCCTCATCGGTATTGTCGTCCAGATGGCAAAGAACGAAGTTTGCTATCCCACTACGGTTTTCTTCCTATTCGTAACCGGGACTTTCTTCCTAGCCGCTTTCATCCACCCCCAGGAAATGTGGTGTCTGATACACGGTGTCACATACTACCTGGCCATCCCAACCATGTACATGCTGTTGATGATTTACTCTATGTGCAACCTGCATGTCGTTTCCTGGGGCACGCGAGAGGTCAAGCAGACGCCGACGGAGAAGCAGATGGAGGAAATGAAGAATGCTGAGATAGAGGCAAAACGTCTGGCCGAGGAGAAGAAGAAGAAAGGCATCACCGGTTCAGTGACGGCGATGGTCAAGGGAGCGAACAAGAATGACCAAGAGGGATGGACATGGCGATGCGGAGACTGCTGCTCATACACCTGCTGTCCACATCAGGCCAGGTATGAATAACAACAGTAAGCTCAATCCTAATAGTTTTATTTATTATTACGGTAGTAGTGATAATAATCACTATTATTTTCATTATAGTAGGAGAAATGGTCTTGTTGTTGTTGTAGCAGTAGTAGTAGCAGTAGTAGTTGTTGTGGCTGTAGTAGGAGTAGTAGTAGTAGCAACAGCAGCAGCAGTAGTAGTAGTAGCAGCAGCAGCAGCAGCAGCAGCAGCAGCAGCAGCAGCAGCAGCAGCATTGGTAGTGGTGGTGATACAGAAATAATAATAATAATAATAATAATAATAATAATAATAATAATAATAATAATAATAATAATAATAATATTAATAGAAATAATAATAATAATAATAATAATAATAATAATAATAATAATAATAATAATAATAATAATTATAATGTATAATAATTTTTCATGTTAGGTCTGACGAGAGGATTGTCGAGCTGAAACTCATCCTGGCAGAAATGGAAAAGATGGGATCAAAGTTCGAGATTGAGATCGCGGAGCTGAAGACAGTCATCGAGGAATCGAAGAAGGAGAAAGACGAAGACGAAGACGACGAGTCTTCTTCTGAAGAAGACGCGAGAAGCGAGAACACTGAGTCGGTCGTCAGTCAGCAGATTCGACCGATCAGGAAGAACTCAATGCTCTTCAAAGGGCGCAACGCAAGAAAAGGTCGGCTTCAATTGTGAAAAGGAAATTTATTATTACAATTACGGAAATGACTACGGTTATGAATGATAAGATAATGCATTGTATTTTAAATCAAATTCGATTAATTATTACCTGACATATCCTATTTGTCGGGTACCATTTTCGTCATTAATTTTAAAGATTCACATGCTTATATTCCTTAAAAGAAAAATGCTCACATCAGTATAAAGATGCTCCTTAAAAGCGTTCCATAAAGTCCAGACAAATGCATTCTATAAATATTATATTTTTCTTTAAGCTCCTTTTTCGTTTGGCCAGTTTTTACGATCATATAAGCCTATTTGTGTCGCTATCCCTTATAATTAGCATCATGCTATTCGATAGGTTCAATTATTTAAATTGCTACCAATTTGTTTTCATTGACCGCATTGACGCCATTTTACTGTCGTCCTCAGGTTCATTTGCGGATCGCAGCGAGCGCAGCTACAACACCAGGAATACAAATGAAGATTCAGACGGGTCCCATGATTATTCTGACGAAGGATCACAGGACGAGCAGGGATCGGATTATGAACTGGTCGAAGGCAAAGGCGAAGGCGAAGGTTCCAACTGCGGTAGCCACAGTGGCAGTGAACATCCTACAGTGCAGGAACACGAGAGTCAGAAGGACGACGAGGAAAAGAAGAAACTGGAAGAGATTGATGAGCTGGTCAATCCTCCGTGGGCCAATGATCCGGGACTTGGAGCAGGTCCAGTCATTCCCATTGGCCACGAAGAAAATCAGTTCTTCAAGGTATGTAATATAGTATATACTCTTGTCATATCTGTACTGTTTTATTATGTTGTAGGATCATCTGGACTGGTGAAGTCAAGGCTAGTTTGTTCTGACCTACTCATCTAGTGTTCCCGGCCCGAGAGCTCTCTTTGTGTATCCGACCATAACCCTCACACTATCTTGTACCTTCATATGTACGTATCTTAACGCTTTTTACCGAATCATAACCGCATACTTACCATCAAACCACTGGCAAGAACTTCTAAAATAAAATTGATAAAGTTATATCTGTGTTGATTGCTTTGCACGGCAGGACTTAATCGAGGTGTACCTCTATCCCCTCGTGAAGGACAAGGTCAAGGAAGAGAGGGACGCTGCAGCTCTGATGGAGCTTCGAAACCGCATATCCGTGGCTTTCCTGCTGCTGAACACCATCTTCGTCGTCGTCATCTTCGTCATGCAGCTCAACATGGACGTCCTCTATGTCCCTTGGCCGTGCGGAGAGAACATGAAGGTCGAACCGATCGGTTTCATGTTCATGATGACTTTCGGTATCATCATGGTGGTTCAGATCATTGGTATGCTCGTCCACCGAACCACTACCTTCCTGCACATCATGGCAACCACCGTGCTCCAATGCTTCGGCAAAGACGAGGACACAAACACAGAGATCATGATCCAGCTCGCCAAACGGCTCGGAAAACTGGACGACATAAGCAGGATGACACTGACGTCCTTCGTCGGATCGTTTGCAGGAATGACAGACAGCGACGGTCGGGGTTCGATGATGGGAGACGATAGACAAAAGGCTCAGAAGAAAACGGTCTTCATGATCGAGAAGAATGCCGACAAACGACGCAAGGCCATGTCGATGTCCGTCAGCAAGGCTTTCGAGCGACGACTCAATAAACTGAACCGGGGTCTTGAAAACGAGGACGTCGACCTCGACAAGATCCAGAAGCATCTTCTCGGAGGGGCCACCGCCGGGTTCCTCGCCAATCGACAGACGCAGGAAGCGCTGAAGACCTACCGAGACATGAAGGACACCATACGCGATTCCGAGGGGCCTGGGACCGTCAGAAGCGCCGACTACTCTGCCGACTACGGCAGCGAGACCGGAGGTAGCACCATGCGATCAAGAGGAAGAGAAAAGGTCGATGACGATGATGACGGTGCTAGTCACGGTCATCGTCGTAGAAGTGGTTCCAGGAGAGGGGTTGGCAGCGCTCGATCCCGAAGGAAGTCTGGAAGTCAACGACGAGCCCGAAGCAGCAGCAAGAGTGTGTCTGGCAGTGTGCGTAAGAACCCACTCTTCGACCCAACCGATGATCAGGAGACAGATGCCGGGCAAGAGATGGATCACTTGTAGGTGATCAATGACGAATAACATCCGGCAGTTTATCAAACAACTCATTCGCTGATAGCCATAATGCATATTAGAGTTAGTATAGCGAATTTTAACATCCTGCAGTTCTCTATCTCTCTGAAGTAATCTGATTAAAGTAAAAAATCAACAGTACTATTTATACAATGGTAATTCAAATATTTTACTACTTTGACCAATGAAAGACGTTATTGATAGTGCTGCAATATTTATGACATATGCGAGCTCTCTTTTAGGATACATTTTGTGCAGTTGCCGCTTTCTAAAAACTGACTTCATATTTGAGTATACAAAATCGAGAGAACGACTTACTGTCGTGCGGTATAGTTCGCTTTGGCCTTGTTCCAGCAAGCCCTTTCGTTCAAGAAACTTTCTACGCCTTTTCTCTTCGCTACCCAGGAATCATAGTAATTTTAGCGAGAAATTTGTGACGGCCATACTAATTTTTTTATTTCAGAAGTTTTTTTAGTTAATCTGGCGATAAAAACCAACTTCGCCTAGCGAATACAATATATTAGCCTATGTGAGTTATAATTTTACAGCAGGCTAAGCTTCAAATAGGCAGAATGTCTTATTTACATAAATGACAGTCATATTTGAAAAGCAATTTTTAAAGTTTTGTATCAAGAGTAGAAGTTTACACACTGCTGAAAATTATCACGGACTAAATATACTCAAAATGGCCTAGCAGGCTAATTAATCAAAATCAAGATGAAATAGTTATTTGCTTAGTCTGAGAACTTCAATAATTATTTATAGAACTATTGATTAGTTTTGTTGAGCATCAATTTCAAATGTCTGAAATTCGTGTCCACTAAGTAAAATATGTTTCAAAGTGGTTCTTCGATGTCAGCTAAGAATACAATGGAAATGGAATCTGGATGACGGTTCTTTTACAGGTGAAATAGAAGCTGGATTGACGAAAATAATGCACGAGAAATAAAAGCTGGATGAAGGTATTTCTGGATCTGAAATAGAAGCTGGATTGAAAAAAACGCTTAAGTAATGGAAGCTGGATGAAAGTATTTTTATATCTGAAATAGAAGCTGAATTGACGAAAATAACGAGAGAGAAATAGAAGGTATTTTAGATCTGAAGTAGAAGCTGGATGCATGTTGAAATACATGAACGAAAATCATCAATCCAACTTCCATTTAAGCTAGAAAACCATTTAACTTTTTTTCATAAATCCAGCTTCTATTTCATCAATACGAATCGTCCGTAGACCAGTTGTCGTTAGATCAATTGTCTGTAGACGAGTTGTCGTGGAACCCCTTGATCCATAGGCCTTCGTGGAGGATAGGCCTGCACGCGAGTCTTGCCACAGGCCTGTTAGGGTGAAACAGGGCCCATGCGGAACCTTTTCATCCGGACCCATAGGCGTACGAGGTGGGGGTCCAGGGGGGGCAAGTGCCCCCCCAAATTTCGGGCAAATGTGTTTTTCGGGCAAAAGAGGCTTGGACGGGCAAACAAATTCGGAGATTTTTTCGGTCAAAAAAGGTACGGGAGGGATTTTTCGGGCACGCAGGGGTAAAAAAGGTCGTAAGCTTTTGGATTTTTGAGCGAATGACTAAAAAAAAAAAAGGTCGTCAGATTTTTCGGACGGAAAAAATCTTAAGAATTTTGGGCGGATGACTAAAAAAAAAAGAAGGTCGTCAGATTTTTCGGGCAAAAAAATTTTTTTGGGCCCCCCACTGCCGAAATGTCCCCTGCGCCTATGTCCGGACCCATAAAAGCTAAATACGCCGACGCCACTGTATATGTCTGTCTTTCTGCCTGTCTGTCCGTCTCAGCGTCCGTCTGTCCGTCCATCTATCCATATATTTAGCTATCTGTCTATCAATGGAATTTATATAGCAACTCTTCAAGATAAATTTCAAAGGCGCTCTGAACCCAGAGGAAAGTCTATTCTAAACGGAGGGCATCACAATCGATAGCCTAAACCCTGTTCTGTCTGATGGATGTGCGTCTTAAACACACAGCAAAATAATTAGGGTAGACGGATTTTGTCACTACGTGCAGATTTTGTGCAATTAATATTTTAATCTCAGCGGTGTTTTTTTCCACGTGAATTCTTCAGCCCTGTCTCTTGCATCTTCATTTCCCTGTCTCTTGCATCTTCATTTCCCTGTCTCTTGCATCTTCATTTTCCCTTCATTCATATATATATATACTTCGTTTATTCAAGAAAAACTAAGTTGACACACCGCAACTTATTACATGAAACAAAACAAAAAGTATTTTAAAGAAGTAAATAGGATGAAGTAACGATTGTCCACAGAATTCAGGCTGGAAACGAAAGATAAATTAATTTCTAGTCCTTAGAATTAACACTGCGAACAGTCTTAAAAAGAACACGAGAGATGAAATTAAAGTCATCTTTTCTAGGCAGTTCAAAGTTGTGTGGTCGCGAACGCAGAGCATAAGGCCTTTTAACAATAGGTGGAAATAGACTTCTGAGTACATGATTTAAATTCCAGATGACACACTTTAAGAGTCTAAAGTCTGCATCATCAATCAAGCGGTCAAGATCAGGGTAATGCGAAGGGAGGTATCCCAATCGCTTGACCTTTTGTAGGAAGCGTTGAAGTTTGAGGCGATCAATTGCAGTGGTGTATCCCCACCAAGCAGGGGAGGCATACAGAAGACGAGAGATGGTTGTTAACTTGTTGCACGGGCTACCTCGTGGAGGGCAGAAGAGGGGAGACCATGGGCTCGTAGGACTCTAAGCGCGAAGAGCGACCCAGAGCAGGTACTTAGAACAGCATTGACATGTGATGTTGCTCCAAGATCATCATTGATGGTCACGCCTAGTATGAGCATTGAAGTTACTCTCTCGATTTCCAATTCGGAAGGAGCATGAATGTGCTACCCTATATAATAGTATATAATATACTCCCATAGGCCTATGGTACACATTTTAAAGGTTCACTAGCTTTATTTGAAAGAGTTTGTGAGCATGTCACACATTGTGGTCTGGGTTGATGATTTGGCTGTCACATGTAGGCCGATATAAATCCAAAATGCAAATTTTTAAATCATAGGTTACCGTAATTCGTCCTTTTCCCGGAACTGCATCTGATTATCACTCACGTTGTACAGACGAGTTTGACTTGATTCCTTTGATTTTTCATAGAAGTTTATCCTTTTCGTTCGTTATAAGTTTAGTTGACTGTAAATGTTAGCTAGCACACGTCTAACTTCCGGTATAATTAAAAGTAAATATCACCAAAAGCGTCAAGAGGCATTCATTTTAGTGTTACAGCATTTATAAGTGTTAATGCCATCTAGCGATTGAAACAAACCGACTTACCTAAAACAGAAGAATTTTGTCATAAATCAGTTTATTATCAGTTTCATGTAGCCATTGATATGACGAAATAGTGAAAAGTTGACAAAATTAATTTTTTCTATGTTTTTAATAGAAACACATATAATTTTCACAACTTGCTCGCAGAAGGCCGCCGAGCCAGCGGTCCGCGAACTACCGGTTGGTAGACTTTTTAGAACTAGGCCTACATCTAGGACCTCTAGGTCCATTATGAAACGCCGAATTTCTACCATCGCTTTATTTGCCCATCATAAAAGGTGTCATCTCTGTGCGATCATGCGATGCAGAAGTCTCATCTACTGTCGCGGTGTCGCATGCATTGAGTAACAAAGCAAAAATCATCGGATGCAATCAGTTTTATATATGACTGGCAGTTTCATAGGGAGTGTGAATTTTGCAACCATAAAGAAGCGTTTGCCTTCCAACTAGAATGTGTTAGGGGCCAATACACGACAGAGGCCGTGTTTAGACAGATAGGTTTGAGTTGGGATAAAAGGCAATTCTCGGATGTGGCCTGTCGTAACCGTTGATGTGGTAGTAAGGCCTACCTTGTCTAACATCTAATAATCGTAGGCTATCTCACACAATCAAATTCCCTTTAAAGGTTTGAACCTCTGCTTGAACGCACAGAAAATCCTTAGGCTCTCGTTCGACTCACTATAGGCTAATAGTAGTCTGATCTAGCAATTAGATTTGATTAGGTGAGACCAGCTGTCCATTCGAGTCGAGTTCGGGCCAGCACCCACGCAAACACGTAACACACGCAGGAGTCAATGGACCCATCTCGATCTATCCTTTCTGTTTCTGCGAGTTATCTGGGGGCTTGACAGAGTCCTTCGGGCCTCCGCCGGCCCAGCAATCCTTCTGCAGGAAGCTGGTCATCGTCCTGTAGAGGTGAAGGTTCGTCCTTCCGCCGTAGAGACCGTGGTTGCGGTCGGCGTAGACCTGGAGGCGGAACGGGATCTCGGCTTCCGTTAGCGCCTTGATCAACTGAGCGCTGTGCTGGAAATGGACGTTGTCTATGAAAGTACGAAATGTCATAGGTTTATAATATACAAACCAGGAGATCGTCGATGCACGTCTAAAAGTATTCGCGATACAAACTTAAGTTGTTTGAGTTAAATCGGCAATTGATTAGATTGGAATGCATTTGAATGACTTCACAACACAATAGCAGAGGGTACATGTGAAGTAGACTTGACTACTGGCTAGATAATAATTATTGCAGTAGACTAGAATAGACTACAATGAATTAAATCGAATAATAATGGACTGAAGTTTAGTTGACTGTAAATGTTAGCTAGCACACGTCTCACTTCCGGTATAATTAAAAGCAAACATCATCAAGAGAGCCTGTATAAAGAGTAACGGACTAGACTAGACACGAGCAGGCCTGACAATAAGTTGGTGGCATAAATTAGACTGGCATAGAATGGGAGAGAACAGAACAAAAGAACAATTATTATATAATGGAAACTATCAGTCCAGAGGAGAAGAGAATACAATAAAATAGAACACAGAGGAATAGAACAGCAGAAAACATAACCGAAGAAAGCAAAGAAAAAAGTAAAACGTAAGAGAAGGAACGGAGCAAAGCATGTGGAAGAACAAGGTACGAAACAGAAGAGAAACGATATGAGATATTTCATTTTCGCACTTTCACTTACCATCCGCTGTGCCGTGAACCAACAGGAAACCCTTTCCGGCAAAATATTTGGCTTTGCTCGACACATTCGCATTCTACATTGAAACAGCGGAAAATATATCAACAGACTAAGAATAAGATGCCGTGTATCATGTGCAATCACACAGAGTCAAACGAAACGCACTGTAAACACGTGAAACATATGACTCAAGAGACAAATTTGCAGAAACATGGGTGTGGACAAATTCTGTAACTTTTCTATTGAAGAGTTAGGAAGAAACTAGACTGGCCGTAACCGGCGAAAACAGTCCCCATCGAATGAAAAGAATGCTAAAGCGTCGAAGTTAAACCGCAGTGGTAGTCAATGGCGCTATCCAAAAGTAGGGAGTCAAGTGGCTTTAAGTATTATGCGACGAGAGGCAGACAAAGTCTCAGACCTTGCGACACCCCGAAATTCATATAAGGAAAGCGCAAACTCTGTCGATTCATATACATATAATATGTAGACCACGGGTTCTCAAACTGTGGTACGCGTACCCCTGGGGGTACGCCAGGCTCCGGTAAGGGGTTCGCGAAAATTTCCAGAAGTATAAATTTTCTTCTGAGTTTATGGACTTTGTGTCCATCTTTCTTTGATTAGCAATGATTTTTGACGTCGCAACATATAACAGCATCGTCATTTATTTCTTTCATAACATATAATTAGACTCCCATATACTATACAGTGCTTGCAACATATTTATTTATGTTTAGGGCTAATAATATAGTTTTGGAACAAATAATGTATAAATAGTTGAAAGTACCAAAGCTAGAAATTCTAAGCCGATACATGGAGATGAATTGGCCTAAGGATTAATTTCTGGTCGAGCTTTAAATTTTGAGGTTCCTTTCAGCACGTCATAATCTGGGTGAAACTGGCTTTTAAACTATTCTTGCTATCTAAAATAAACATGGGGTAAATTTGCGTTTGAAATTGACAAATATTGAACCAGGTATATTAAATCTTTGCTAGTCTAAACATGCCCATAGCACTACAGGTTGGCTCTTTCTCATAGATGTCATGGACCAATTTTCCGTTTTAAATTTGTGGATAAGATTATATGATTCAAACTAAATTTTGCTCCCTATATACGAATACGACTTTAATAAACGATGTCACCAAAATGATTAAATGGACTTATAGTTGTCAGTGCAAGGGGACTTCGCAATGGCATTTTGTTTCTGATCTGACTTCGATGTTTTACTTGGGGGTACAATAAAAAATAAAGTTTGAGAACCCCTGATGTAGACCAATTGAACGTAAGGTATGGACTCTATGATAGAGTGATGCAAATAAGATGCAAGCCAAATGATAGTGGGATTAGAATCATTAGACGAACCGAAACAGTGATCGAGGAAGTGACGGCCTGTTTTATGGTCAACGCTTTCCTTTACAGTTATCAATTATTGAGCTGATTACGTAATAATGTGAGTGGCGAGTATGCTTGTGTGCTAGGCTAAACCTCGAGCAACGAACGCCAACATGAGCATAGAGCCACAATAAGATGCGGAAGTGGCAGACACACAGACAGACAGAAGGGAGTGGCTTGCAACCTAATCGTCCCTCTTGATTGTCTACGAAGATTTAGATTGAATGACCGAGACCTTCGCACGCTGGTATAGGCCTACTATACGTCTAGCGTTATCATGGCAGAGTTAGCAGCATGCAGAGCGATACGCTCTCCAAGCCAAACCTTAGACCCGATCACTACAAGGCAAGCGTCGTTGTCTACTTATAGCCAACAAAGTCACATAAACAACACGGTTCCTATAAGCGACATCTTCTTACAAAATGAGCTTGCCCTTAATAATAATAATAATGACGACAATTTCTATGGCGCCGTAACACAGCACATGCCGTTACAAGGGCGCCTCTACAAACACAAATAGAAAAAACTGCAAAAAACCAAACACGACGCACTCTAACGCAGGCAGCCACAAGCGGCGCCACAACGCCCCTCACTGCTCGGTACCAGTAGCAAATCCTTCAGCCAGATTATTTACACATATTGTATGGTCGGAGAGAAGCGATTTGTTGTGTCTGAGTTTTATGCAGAGTGTGCTTGCTCAATTAACGGAGGCAATGTGCAATGGTTGAGCGCAGTTGTAACTATAATAGGGATCGCCTCAGATTCACACTTTGGTGTGACCTTGCGCGCGTAATAAATTTATGTAATAATAATAATAATAATATACTCTATTATGGTATGCTAAATGAGGTTTTACTATTTAGCGGGTTGGGGAACTAAGCTGCACTATGGAGAGAGAGATATGACTTGTACATTTTAAAGGTTTAATAATGAACAACTACAGAATCAGCATTATGTCAGTATACAAGAATAACGGAAATAAGACTTACGTAATAAAATGAATATAAGATAATAAAGACATAGAAGCTAGGCTTCTATGGCGCACAAACCGACAATAAAAGACTCTCATACTGAAATCGTCAAACTGATCATCAGCCACACAACGATTCGGTTAGGACCATGGTTTCCACCCCGAATGCGCGTTCTTTGTCTTCCCGGGTTTATTTAGATTCTCGGGGCGTGGGTTGGTCACGTGGTACATCTAGGGCTAGAGAATTCTATTGCGCAGTTACTGGAAGAGTGACTCAACTGTGGGTCCCTACCCCGGTGCCATGGACCAAGGGCCTGACAGGAAGATGGATCGGTTCGACGGGAAATGGTGATGACAACTGTATCTGATATGACAGACACTATTGCCAATACCAAGGGAGCTGTTTACCCATTACCAACCCGTGACCCGCGGGCCAAAAGTGGCCCGCCTGGCCTACAAAAATGGCCCGCAACATCTCAATGAATTAAGAAAAATATAGGCCAATGCAAAAATTTACAATTTGGACAATGAACATAATAGAATATGTAATTCTTTTCTGTTACAAATTATTTTATTTGGACGTTAATAAATCGCATCAAACATTCTATTTTGATTCAATTATAACAATTTTATACGCCTGTGGTTAATTAAATTTTAACCTTATGGCCCCCTAATGTCCTTCAACTAAGAAAAAGTGGCCCTCGTGTCCTCCAACTTAGAAAAAGTGGCCCGACAGTCAAAAAAGGTTGAGAACCATTGCTCTACAGCGTCACAACAGTTATTCATTAATGTAAATTCAATGTGGTCATATCGTGTTCTAAGAATGACTGGAAATCGACAATCACAGTATCGCGTGCTAAAACCAACCAAATATTAAAGAAGCTGCATATGGTTTTATAATGCAGTCATGACAACCAAGATGAAAGATTGCACTATGACGTCACCTATTATTACTTTACATAATTATAAGTGCATTATCGTTTTGTCTTAGAAGAGCAATTGTCATTCCTTCCTTTGGTATGCTATAAGTCAATCAATTATCACGAAATACAGTATCCCCCCCCCCTAATAATCGTATCTCCTCAGATGATGCCAACAAAAGTAACAGTAGCAATAGCAACATCAAGAGCTATATCAATAGTAACTATTCATTCATGTTCATTCATCTGTTTATTTGTTTACAAAACAATAAGGACTCACATCGTATCCACGGTAGTTAGCAATACTGTCCGCAAATCCAAGATAACGTTCTGTGTAGGCCGTGTCTGAAAAGAATTGTCAAAATTCTTCTCCAATGCAACTCTAAGATAATCTATGATATAATAATAATTATGGCATTACTATAAGTCTTATACAGAAGGAAAATTGTTCCTTAATCTAACCTTCAATATATGCAGCCATACACATGAAGTCTTAGCGGCTAAGTTTTCTTGATCTCGGTTTTCGACGGCTGGTTAACATTATCGACATCATCAACTTCATGCTCATTCATCTTGTGATCACTTTACCACCACAACCTTCTCCTATTACGATGGCCTTCATCATTATTTTTCACAAGGTAAAATGATCCTCAGGCTTTAAAAACAATAGCTTACTAAGTGCTTTGTCGACCTGGAGCTTAGATTGAGTATTCGTGACTTTAGGGTTTAATATTCTTAAATATTCGTGAATATTAAGATTTTTTAATATTCGTAAATGTTCGCAAATATTCGTTAACGCATTAAGGTTAACGATCGAAACCGCAATGTTACTGGGTATTAAGCAGCTTAAGTTTCTGTGTCTCTACGACATTCACTCGCATGATCGCATCCAGTGCAAGGCTGCAATGCAATGCAAATCTGCAATGCGCTTATTATGTTGAGAACGGGATAAGTTTTGCTTGTCATCTGGCACTATTATTTCCTTCGTTGGCATTTATATTTACTCATCCTGCTACACTGATATAAAACTACTTTATCAATTTTCAGTTACTATTATATAGGCAGTTAAAGTTTATTTATAATTTAGCCTATTGCTGATGCTACTTGCCAACTGCCATCGGTGGCTATGCCTCTTTTCAGTTGGGGAGGACGGTCAGAAGTAAGACAAAGTGACTAACATTAAGTATCGAATGTGATATGAATGCCGCATGGCCACATTGGTCAGACCCAGCAGAGACTTGACGTTTTTAACAATAAATCTATTAAAGTTATTGTCAGTTATTGATATAGGCCTATGTGTAGGCTAACTCAAATTTCTACAATTCATTCAATAAAAGTTGAATATTTCATAAATAACAAAATAAGAATTAAGAATAAATAATTTCTTGAAAGAACATAGGCCTACTAGTTTACGAATATAATATTCGTTGGCATTTCAAATTTTCAATATTCGTTAATATTCGTGAATATTTTAAAATCTTAATATTCGTAATATGCGAATTCTCAATCTATGTTCTGGAGTAAATGATCATTATTATTATTAATTATTATTACTGTTATTGTCTTTCTTGTTGTTATTGTCATTGCTATTATTATAATTAACATTACTATGATGATGATGATGATGATGATGATGATGATGATGATGAGATGATGATGATGGTGATGGTGATGGTGATGGTGATGGTGATGATGATGATGATGATGATGATGATGATGATGATGATGATGATGATGATGATGATGATGATGATGATGATGATGATGATGATGATGATGACGATGACGACGACGACGACGACGATGACGACGACGATGATGATGACGATGATGATCATCGTCATCGTCATAGTCATAGTCATCGTCATCGTCATCATCATCATCATCATCATAGTCATCAGCATCATCATCATCGTCATCTACCGGTACTCTATAATTTGTCTTTCTATAAATACTAATTTGACCAAGTCAGACAGTAAATACAGTTTATCCTCATTTATGACTGAAGATAAGAATAACTGTGCTACCGTAATACTTCCAATCTGTGACCGGTGCGACTGCAATTCCGCACTTGAACAGAGCATCGTCCGAGTCACCGAGAACGTGCGTCACTACGAAACCACCGTACGACTAAAACACATGACATCATTTCATGCTATTGCTATAGGCCTAATAATAATAATATTATAACGAAATACAATGTAATGTAACTTGACATTAATATAGCGCCCTTTAGATCCTCCAGCGGCAACACAGGCAGCTTAAGGAATGTTAGCATTCATTAAGAACTGCAGCTTGATCGCGCATGGTCAATGTTATGTGCGACTAAGCATGTTATTATTATCCCACGTGATGCAATGAATTTAGTTAAATGCAATGAAATTATACCTAATAGTAGCACAACACCTTTAATTAACTCCAATGGCGCTAATATAAGGCCAGTTTAAAGTATGCCTTGCCATATCAACACCTGTCTGAAGATCTGAATGGGAAGACCTTTTACATGAAGGTTGGACGCGATGATGAAAAAAGGATCCACATAAATTGAAGGAAGATGAACAATTATTACATCGTCGGTTCATTCGTGAAGTTCCCGGACGGGAGAACACAAAAATTGAAGTTGAGAAAAGATGAGACTTGAGAATATAATTTAGTATGTGATCTGCTGTTATGTAGCCTAATGTATTGGCTAAATATTACTTACCCATCCCCAAATCGCGACGCGATCTTTGTCGATGAACGGGTAGGTCTTGACCAGGTAGCTACGAAACGCAAAACAAATGATCGTTTATAGATGTCTGACGTCTGACTCTCGTCGGATGGATAGGCTAGATGAATTGTTTGATAAGCTAGATGAATAATTGTCTGATGGAAATAATTATTGATTGATTGATTAATCGTCTAGCAGTTTGTTTTTGCTAAACCATCATCATGGCTCATGGGCATTCCTTGCGGCCACTTCCGAACGAGTGGGATCTTTATCATCGATGTTTCTTCTATTATCGAAGAGCTTTATTTCCACTGGATGGTAAACACCCCAACATCTAATAACTAGGCTTACTTTTCATTTGGCTATTGACTAAAGACGTACCGGATTTGCATTAGGGTGGTAGACATGCCTTAAACATTTGTAGCAATGATAATAATGATGATACTGATAATGACGATGATGATAATATAATAGAAGACGATGAAGAGTAGTAGAAGAAGTGGTAATGGTAGTGGTGGTGGTAGCAGTAGTAGTGGTGGCGGTGGTGGTAGTAGCAGCAGCAGTGAAAACAACAACAGTAGCAGTAGTAGAAGTAGCAGCGGCAGTTGCAGTAATTAACATTTACAATAAAAATAAAAATTATAATGAAAACCATCATTTATTTCCAATTCAAACAGTGAAACGCCAACTGGCTGTGCCTGATGAACATTGAACGCTTAGCAAAACCCTAGCATAGTGTGTTAATAGTTATCCCACAATTGCATACTAAATCTAAAGTAACAATGCATTCATTGTTAGTATGGATGGTCGTCCTCGATCCCGGTTGGTTGTGTGAACGTGCCCCTGAATGCTATGGCGTTGAATCTTTGAGTGCATATAGATAACCGTTGGAACAAGTGCACAGTCTCACGAAGGTCTCCAGAAACGGCGGTCATGCGACACCCCAACTCAATCAAGAATTCGCGTCCTGTGCGGTTGACGGGGCCCATCGATTCGATGGCGATGGGGACGAAGTCGTGGGTGGCCGGAAGGGCTGAATATTTGGCGCACTTCCGGTTTGCGGCGTGTTCGGCTGCCCCTCCAGGCATTGCTGCCGTGATGTTGAGGTAGGAGGCAGCACAAGTATGGATGGATGTAGCATCCCATGCGACATACTTGCCCCTCGCCCAGGGGACCAATGTTGCTCCGTCCGGTCTCTTGCCATCCGTGCGGATCAGGCCTAGTGCAGCTCAGAGCGTACCATTCTGTGACTGAAAGATGATATTTACCTGGATGAATAGCAAATATTTACAAACTATTTTTGCCTTCTGTGGTCTCGATTCTGCCCATGCCACTACACACTCCATACGTGAAATAGCGATTCTGTTCTCACGCCTCAAGTGACGCATACCAATTTACGACTATCACCGTTCACACACATTCATAGATATATTAATTATTCATAGATATGCATATATCGACAATAATAATTTTTATATGCGACCAGCAACGACATCTGCCGTGTTCAGAATGATGTCTCAACGTGTCGTCCGCGTGTAAATTTACGACTCATCACGTGACCAGACGACATATTTCTTTCCGTTCACAGCAGACGAGGAAGTGTTGCGGATGATTATAAAATGACCAATGTCCAGTCTATTTACCAACCAGCATTCATCTTCTTCTGTTCATTGAGACGATCAGCACTGGAAAGATGGTCAAGTATCTGTTTGCTGTGTTCCTGTTGGCGTTGGCTGCGGTAGGGGTCATTGCTGAAGGTGGTTACGGTGGCTATGGTGGTTACGGTGGTTACGGAGGCGGTTACGGTGGCGGTTATGGTGGCGGTTATGGTGGCGGGTACGGTGGCGGTTACGGAGGTTACGGTGGCGGTAACGGTGGTTATGGAGGATACGGACATGGTGGATATGGTGGATACGGATACTAGTTTGAAGGTTAGCGGCAAAAATCTGTAACTGGTAGGTTTAGCGATAAAATGTAGGATAGACACTTTCATTGTGGTAGTCCCTAGCGCTTTTAGCGAGATTTATGGCCACAATATTATTGCCGCTAATGTCTAACTTGCCTCAAAATCACAGTAGCCTAATAGTGGACATAGATGATTCTGAATGATTTTATTTTAGAACATACTTAAGATAATTAATTTGAGTGATTTTCTATTCGTTAGCCCACAATTATAGATTATGCGAGATGATGTGACGATATTGTTGTACAAAATACTTTACACTTGAAGTCTAAAGTCACTCGAAAAGGTTTATAATTATAGTCCATAGGGGCCTACTCTTTCTGTCTCTGAGACAATAAGATTTGTGAACGTTCCCATACAACTGTGTTGTCATGTGACATAATGTATAGTACAACTAGGCCTCAAAATTAATTGATTAATTAATTGAAAGATTTTGACAGAATGTTGAATATATAGACCTAGACGAAAGTTGTTGCATCGTTTAGGTCTACTGATTCAACAGTAGGTTTAACTGCTGATATTTTATTTCAGAACCTCTAGGATGACGTTATCAGCCAATGCCGTTGCACTAAATTCCTCAGTTAAGAAAGAATTTCTCAAGAAGCCACTTTCAGGAAAACCTCCAATTTTCCTTCCAAAATCGTTTCTTCAATTGCATTGTCAGCAACAGTGACCTACGTTTGCTTGGGATAACGTCTTTTGTCTGATATAGACGCCGCCAGCTTGTTGTCGTTCTCATCATTTGCTGATGCGCTTTCTGTATGATACAGCCTTTTCAACATCGCCATTTTCCAGGGACGTCGGGCGCCATTTTGTTTCAAGCGACCACGATTTTGTCAGCGTTATGTCATTTTGTTGGACACAATCTGAACTCTGTCTTCAGCAATAGAAAAAAATCGTCCGATTTTCCCCCTCAGCAACTCATGCGAAAGACTAATATGGATGCGACCAAAAAAGATGGAAATCAACCATCCCTAGACACCTTATGAATAGCTTCAACAGATGTGGAAAATTCAATGTGGACAATGCGAATCTTAGTTGCATCGTTAATGACTGCAGGCTGAAGCGTATATATCAGGCAACTATTAGATTAAGCTTACTTGAAGACAAACCGAATAGATTCGGTAATCAATGGCGGCAACCAGCCGAATGGGCGCGCACGTGTGGCAATGCTGGATATCGGTGGTCCAACATCTCCCCATGGACCCTAACGCGCATGTGTTTAACTGAAACATTACGATGTTATTCATTCTATTTATCTCGTATTAAGCTGTTAATTCCTGTGAGAAACCGTTTCAGTATTAGAGTTTATTATTTTGTGATTGATAATATGGTGCTGCTCATCTGGGACTTGCTCAAAGCTTCTTTGTCGATGCGCTAACGTGGCTGACTATGTCTAAGCTAAACATCGTTACGTCATCTTACACATTACAAATGAAATTTTAAATTCGCGTCGAGTTTTGCTTATAAATCGAGTCATTCAGAGAATTGCTAAGTTAAGGTAAAGTGAAAGAGGAAAGGTAAGGAAATTTGGTGATGGTGGTTGTGGTATTATCAGCAGTTGTCGTAGTTGCATCAGCACCGTAGTGGACAATTGACATCATTGATCGACAAAGTTTCGTGACCTGAAAATTATCTTGTCGTATGTCCATTTTTTTCAAAATCGAGTTTAGACTTGATTTGTAGCAAATATTTGCCTCTCTTTTATTACTTTTAATAGTTAAGAGATACGACAAGTCGTTTTAAAGATATTCAACGAAAACTACTTGTCGTATGCAGTGTTATTTCTATTAACTCAAACTGTAACTGAAATAGCAGAATAACTGAAAAATCTTTGCCAGTTAACTGTAACTGTAACTGAAACTGAAAAATGTTGAATAACTGAAACTGTAATAGAAACTGAAAAACAATAACTGTATAACTGAAGAATCAAAAGGAGTTAACTTGAAAATAAAACAGGTGCTTTTTGTGCGACTTGCAGAGCTAGCCAGAATATTGAAGCCATTTAAGGAGCAGACAGATGCAATGCAAACAGACACTCTTGCACTCTCCAACAAGAAATGCCTTTAAAGAACATGAGACCAATGAACAGAAACTAGTCATTAGTTGAGCCCTTACTGCCCCTTAGTGTATAGTATAGTAGTATGTTTGACTACTGCCTTTCTATAACATTTGTAATTCTGCTATTACATGACAAGTTGATTAATCACTTTGAGGGGTGTTTCACTCGTTATCTTTTGGTTTGTGAACATATGTGAATTCCATTGTTCTTATTGTAAGTTATAATATGTTGACAGTGACACTGTTGGCATGTCATGAAAGGAACTTACATATAAAATACTTCTTTAAAATGTTTCGCAGGCCGAAAGTGCACAGACGCAAGTCGAGAGTGCTTTCTGGCAACTTTGCGCAATATGTGTGACTGTGATCAGTGTCTTAGTAGTTGTGACGTTTGAATATACACGTAATAACTGTAACTGAAACTGAAAAATAAGAAATAACTGTAACTGAAACTGAAAAATCTCATCGCAGTTAACTGTAACTGAAACTGTAACTGAAAAATAAAAAAATAGATAACTGTAACTTAAACTGTAACTGAAAAACCATAACTGAAATAACACTGGTCGTATGTCCATGTTCAGGATTGCTTTGTCGTATCTCCAATTTATTTTCCCGTATCTCCAGTGCCGCATTCACGGTTTAAAAGTGCATTGCCGTATGTCCGAGAAAGCTCGTCGTTGATTGGACGAAGGAGATACGACATCCCATTTCGTTGTATCATAGTGTCGTATGTCCAGGGAATAAAAAACGTTCTTTTTATTAAAAAAGGGTATTAAACTTGCGAAAATTGAAACGAACAAAGTCGCTTATGATTGTGTATTGCTTTCTTTTATTATTTGAATTTTTTCAATTTTTTTTCTCGTCAGGATGACTTGCAATTGATTTAAATCCATTTTATACAACATTTTCCCAAATTTCACAAAAACCATTCTAAGTTTCAGTTTAATTTTAATGCAACATCCTTTAATTAATGTCGATGCTTTAATATGACGTTTGTGCCTGAAGTTTTATTGCACTCATTTTTAAAAATTTCCGTCCAAAGTTCCGAAATTTCAAACTCGATTTGCTCGGAATTCACAAAAGTGGACATACGACAAGATAATTGTCAGGTCACGATTAAGGTTAAAACAATATAAGAGAAGGATAAATAAATAACCAACATTGCAAATGTCCAAACTCCTGGCACTCCCAAATGCTGAAGTATCCCGAAGTATTCTGATTCACTCAAAACGGTGAAGTAATTTGGAATACGGTAAAGCCATTGTTGATCCATCTATGTGAAATGACCTCCATCCCACTATCCGTAGTAAGATTTTATTGGGGGAGGGGTGTCGTCTTCAGCCCATCCCTGTTTAAAGTCTTTCTCATTTCCTCGGGGCTGTCACGCTGAGAGCTCCTCTGAATAGCTAGTCTGTAAAGGGCGCTTTATAAATGATATAGTATACAATACAATACAATACAATACAATACAATACAATACAATACAATACAATACAATACAAAGTGTGCTTACTTTCCACCTGCGATCTGGTCCTGGATTTCTACCGTTCCCAACCGATGGTAGGTCTCGAAGAGGAAGCGATCCCCGTGTCCACCGGATCCTCGACCGTCTATCGATGCGTAGATGACTCGCTCGCTGCTTCCCAGATACGTCGACCAACCCAGGCGAAACTCCTCCGTAACAACCTGCGTACTTGGCCCTCCGTACCTATCGACAATCATTCATCCAATGTTAAAGGACACCGCGGAATCGTGGATTCACGGAGATTACCACGCGCGCCATGATGAGTTGTAAGCAAACTAAACAATATTATAATGATTATAAACTAAGCATGGGCGGAGTTTGGTCACCGTTCTTGGGGCAGTTGGGGCTAAAAGAGAACTTGGACTTTGTTGGGGCTGAGACTTGGCCCAAAAAGTTGATGACCTTTTTTAGTCATTCGATTGAAATTTCGTTCGCGAAAAGAACCATTTTCCCCGAACAAATTTATGAGTGTTCGACCTTCTTGGGGGGCTAAGCGCAGGAAATGATACAATTCACACAGTAAAAAAGCGGAATCTGGGCCTCTTGGGGGGATTTAGACCCCCAGCCCCTGATAAACTAAACCAAGGTTGCAGCGTTCTACAAGCTTCTATGATTAATCAATAATCAGTAGGCCTAGTTACCTAAAAAAGCTCGTTTCTTTACAAGCATGTTGTCTTAGTGAAGTTTTACAAGTCTAGTAGAAAACTCACGTGTGAATAAGCAATGGATAGATTGTCAGCTGGTCAGTTCGAAGTCCAGGTGGTATAAACATCTGTCCCCAGATTTCTACACAAACAGAATCATCATCATCTTCTCCGTCGTCAATTTTGGTGACCGTCACCAAAATCAAGATCAACATTAACATCATCAATATCATCAACTTAATTATTGAGAGTAGGCCTATAATCAAAACGGAAATACAACACATTGCTTCATTGTCATAAATAATGGCATCGACACCCGTTGCAATAATTATACAAATAACAATAATTTTATTGACATTATTTTTCTTCTATATTTTAATTAATATCAAAGGCCACGATGGATTATAGGGCAGAAAATTATTACAATTAAAAATCGACAACAGCAGCAACAATTTAATAATAATACAAACGCTGCAATTGCAAATAATAATAAAATAAAAATAGGCCTACTCAGAATAACAATTTCAAGTAGGACCTACTGTAATATTACATATAACATAATACGTATTATGTACTACATATATAAATATATAAGCTTACTACTGTATACCAATATCATAATTAGACATACGCTTACTAATAACATAAAAAATCGTTAATATTGTTTATCAAATTCTTTTACATCAATATCAATTTAGAATGTAAATTTCATCAATGAGGCGAGCAAATTTCTGTCCAGGGTAACGGCCTCTGTTGTCATAGACCCTGGTCAAATCGGATCCATCCGTCATCAATGAGAGAGAATGTAAATTTCATCAATGAGCAAACTGTGTTCAGAAAACGAGACGAGTCACTAGTGGAGCCCACGCAAGCACGTGGAGCAAAGTTAGCAATTTCCCATCCAAATAGCATAATAATAATAAATCAATATAATCAACATCACCATAATAATTATTACTTCATCGTAAATTTCGCTGTACGGCCTAATTATAAAAGATACGTTGTAAGAACAATCGCCTGATTAGCCTATCAGCATTGAACATCGGGAACAGAAAGAGTTGACATACTTACGTTGGCCACCTTCCGTCTGAAACTGGAAATACTCCTTCCTTGGCAAACTCTTCTCCGACAGCCTCTCCCTAAGTAGCGCGTTGTCCTCCAGAACTAAAACTGAAACGAACGACATAAACTTACACACTAACACAAGCGACACGCAAAGCACCATCAAAGAAATTACTGAGATTGAACAGAGCACACGATCCAATAGACTGGTCCACAAACCATAGCCAAAAAATTAAGTTGTTAGAATTCTTTCTCCACAAGGCTTATTTTTGTCCACTCGGAGTAGATAATCTCCCTGTAAAATTTCAGCCTGGTTGTGCAACATTTAGAGGTCAACCCATTCTGAACATTTTACTTGAGTGCTGATAATGTCTTTACGTCATGTTAACCTTCGTTATTAGACT
This sequence comes from Lumbricus terrestris, assembly GCA_949752735.1. NCBI lineage: Eukaryota > Metazoa > Annelida > Clitellata > Crassiclitellata > Lumbricidae > Lumbricus > Lumbricus terrestris. The sequence continues at coordinate 43,603,985 of OX457042.1, forward strand.
AATAATATGGCTTCGTCTGATTTGAGATCCGACCCAGAGCACTGGCTATGGGAAAACCAGTCTCTCGATTGTCCACTGCAAGATTACCACGAAGCCTGGATGCACAACAACTGCTTTAGTTTAATCACAATTTATCACTAAAGGGAGATCCCTTCCGGACAGCCACAAAATGGCCTAAGATGCAGTTGTTTGTATTTGGGTGCTTGCCAGAATACCAACACAGCTGGTGTGTAAGGAAACTGCCAAAGCTTTACCAGAACTACCTGCCTCTGAAGATTCACTGACCACTATAAAGAGAAAGTGACAGGATGAAGACGACATGTTCAAGAGTAATCTTCAAAAATTGTTCGATATTGCCTCAAAGGATGTGATGACAGAAATCCAGCAAGACTAAGATCGGGATATCCTTCAAATAGGTCCTACAAAGAGCAGACGTATTTTCCAGCAGCATGAGTGGAGTAAACTTAAAGACAGCAGCAAAAGAAAGCAGAAAGTGGCAACCGCAGGAAAAAGAGAGAATGGTGAAAGCTAAAATGAAGAACCGAAGACAAAAGGCAGTTATGAAGCAGCAGGTGAACTTTCTGCGTTGGCATCTATAGAAGAATTTGATTACATTGAAGAGTATCAGCCAACTTAGTCCTAGTACGTATGCAATACATTTACACTCTACAATGTCTGTATAAACATCTGCTACTAACTGCCTCATTATTAAAAAAAGATCCAAGAACATCATCTAGTCCTCTTTAGTTTAGTTGTTGGTGCTTTGTTTCATGTTGGCCTTCCAGACCGTGATCCTTGGTCTGTAGATGGAGATGTCACACTGGCGATTGGTTATTACATTAATTTCAGAAATGTCACTTTCTAGAAGTTCGGAATAAAAGAAGGACAAGAAGCAGCTAGGTGCAATGGAAGAACAAGAGTGCACATTGGCAGGTCTGCTATTACCTCACTGAGAAGGCAAAATGTTGCCCAGCATCGACGGATCAAAGGAAAATATGGACCGCATAGCTACTATTGTCACTGGAAATTGTCAGGAAAAACTCTTGGCAATCCCAAAAATGGTGAACGGCATTCAAGAAGGTGACTCTCTGGTCAATACCAGTGTTGAAGTACGGTAATTGAGAAATGGAATCTCCCCCCAGACATCGCTCAATGTCGCTCAGGTCGTACATTAACCATTACCGAACAATAATTATCTACATCTGTCCAAATAGCATAAAAAGTGTCAAATGGGTTGACCTCTAAATTTCATCTGTTTCCATTAAATTTTTTTGTGATTATTATAATCATGATAAGGAACAAAACAAGCCTTGTGGAGAACTGAAATCTGTTAGATGAATTTTGTGGACCACTCTAACGATCCAACCTAAAAACAATCTATTCTAACAAGTTAGCGTTATTCAACTCGATTCAAGCCAGATCCGATTCAAACCAACCAACTTATCAAAAATGATGTGATCCTATCCAATCCAATATTATCAAAGCAAATCGAAGCTCATCTATACCACAAGTAAGAAATCTCAATTCTTTGGAATGAATGGAATTCATTGAGCACAACCCGGGAGACTCATCTCTTACTAATAATAAAAATTATCACTTGCTATGTAAGCTTAGTATTAGCAAGCGACACGAAAAATCCGCGTCCGGGAAACAAGATGATAATTAAATGAGAGCCTCAATGAGTCAGAAGATTTTGTTTAGGTTAAAGAGAAACGTGAGGTTGGTTGATCCGATTGAAAAATACTTCTCCGGATGTTTACTTGATGATCTTCATACATAATTTATAGGATTATAGGTTAATACATAGAGAGAAACACTACATGCACGTGCACATGTAGGTCTAGATAGCCTAAATGTACAATTGTACGTACACCCATACAAGCCTGCATGCAGACACACATGCATAATTTTTCATATGCTTGGGCCTATATACTTCTGTCTATGCATGCGTGTAATATTATACTTAGGCTACATAGATGCCCACAGAGTTGATGATATTGATGGCATTCTTACTCAGTGAATCGGTGGTGGCATTGTGAAGCGAGTAGCGCGGTATTCCAGGTCCGAGACAAGCGAGGATGTAATAGTTAGCCGTCGAGCTGAATTGTGCGCTCACATACTGACAGTCTTTGTCCCCACATGTCAGGCATTCCGGTTCACTTGGTCTCCGGTCAGCTGTCTTTGCAAGAGATCTGTAACAGGATTGCTTAAGTGATGTAAATGTAAAACGGTTTTTATAGCATTGTTTAAAAAAAAATTTGCACATCTTATTATCGAAAGACAAATTAGTTAGCATGAAAAAATAACCCTACATTCCCTCTAGGCCTATAGAATGGTATAATTTATTTTCCTTCCAACATAAAAACGGATACGTTATAGGTCTAGTCGAAAACATGCAAATGCTTTGAAAGTACCTATTTTCACATATTTAAATTTATTTTGAGCACTTTTGGTTATCAAAAGACAAAAATGTTTAGCATGAAAATGTAGCCACACATTCCCGCTGTAGAATGGAATAATTTATTTCTCTTAATAATAAATGAGGGATAAGATATAGTCGATAATCTAACGGAATGGTATCCACTCCTGGTATCTCGGGTATATCGGTAACTTTTGAATGGTATGAGGTACCATCACAAATTTTACCTCCAAACCTCCAAATGTGTGCAAATGAATCCTCTACAGCAACATAAAATGTCAGAATTTTATTCCCTACGAAACAAGTTTGATTTGGGACAACCCTAGTGGGTAAATATCACCACCCTTTTGATTACGCTTAGGGTTAATTCGGTATTACCTGAATAGATGGCGTTGTCTTGGGTCACCGTTGGTACTAATGTAGTACCTACAATCATAGTCAATAGAAATGGTAGAAAATAGCATTTCGAAGAATTAGAATAGGTTTTAGAATTTGAAAATGCAAAATATACAGGGAACGCATAAAATTAAGAAGGGTAAGACAAGATAGGCCTACAATAGGGCAAGTTACGTTAAGCATGGCACGAAGGGAAGGAAAATAATGGCACAGAGGATTATGATAAGGAATTATCGGAGAAAGTAGAATGAGGTCAAGAGAGTTCAGGTATAGCAGAGATTTTATTTGTGAAAGGTTTACTGGATGAGGAGAACTTTTGATCGCGAAGGACATGGTAGAAAGAGTAGTATATGGTTTGGTAGAACAATTATGCATTCCAGTAAAGTAGATTGGATTATGGAAGAATATAGCATGATAGTAGCCAATGAGGAGTTCTCAAAAACAAGTATAGAGCCTAATTTTATTAGAAGAAGCATAACCAATTGGTGAATAATATCTGGAATGTGTAGCTTCTTGGTACGTAAACTCGAGTACTACCGATAATTAGAGTATAACAGAGGTTAGAATTATTATTTCATAGGATAGTGTAGTGTGCTGAAAGAAGAGCGGGGTGGGTGAAACGGAAACAGAGGGCAACTACTTACACGAGAGATCTTTCCTGGTCATAAGCCAGAATCTCAGTCACATCTTGAAGTCCGCTCGTCAAGTAAGTCCGAACACTTTCTGAAACCATCTGAAAAAAGCAGAGCAGATTTTACTGGCATTTATCTCTTTGTCTGATACGGCTATAAAAAGACCTCTGCTTATAATATAATCTACTGTTTCTCAATTGATGTTTCATTTACTACGTATTTGCGCCTATAATTATTGCTTAATCAAGCATTGATATTGAGCACTGTGAATAAAAAAACTGAGTGACATAGTTTTTAGGTAAGTTGGCTGCTAAGGACGACGACACTTACACTGGCAGTAACCATGGCAACGTGCTTCCAGTATCCACTTTCCCCTTCGTTTTGTGACAGCACTGTAAGAAAGTGTCTTCCCTCGTCAATAAACCGCACGTCTTCCTGTAACAAAGGAGTAATTGAGTTTAGGAGATTCCCCCAGATATTTCTCCCCAGGACATTTTCCTCAACATGTCCTTGGAATCCCCGGGTAAATTCCCCCGGACATTTTCCCCGCCAGCTCACAGGGTAGGTCTTCATTTAATTTGTCCTTTGCTTTACACGCACTGAAATTTGTCACTGACTCCTAAGACTTTTGCACTCATAACTAGATACGTCTCCTCTGTATTTAGAAAAACCTGGATTTTGACCCTGCGGTCATATGGCAGCCAATTGAATGAACAGTTTTCCAGAAAGAACAATTTTAATGCCTTGATGTCAATGTAACAAGATATTGTGTAAACACCATTTTTTTGTTAGACATTCATCCTTTACTTAATTGTTGAAAATCGAATAAAACAACAGATTGGGTAATGGTCCCAATTTTATAAAACACTTGGGCTTACATTATCTAATTGATGAAATCTAATTGTTGAGCCACCAAGTTTTTAATGCTTCGAGTCCTAATTAAATGTTTAATAGGGTTACGATATTTACACACACTGTTGAGATATTATAATCGGAAACCATGCTTTTGATGCTTTGAGCATCATTTAAGCTTAATTAATGTTTACTCCTTATGAAATCACGGGTGGGATTTTACCCGGAAGAATGTCCAGGAAAGATGGGGAATGTCCGGGTCTCTGGGGATATGGGGGTTTGTCCATGGGATCTCGGAATAATTAGCCGCATGTTGTCCTTTAAGACAGAACATGTTTGACCGCACACAATGGTATAAGGAAGAAAGGAACTAATCCAACGTCCCTTTGTAATGGACAACAATAATAGTCAGCGATAGATTAAACTGGACTGAATTGAACGGACAGGAATTCAGAACAAAGAAAATTTAATGGTGTATAACAGAACAAAGTATATTAGGCTATGGTTAAATAGTGAACATTACAATGCAGAATATAATCAAATGAAATACAGGCTTCGTCTGGCGTTCAGATCAAACATAGAACTAAAGTATTTTAAATTGGATTAGAAGCAATAAACTTACCACCAGCACCCAACCTCGGCCGCCGTGATTATCCTCAACAAGAACCTATGGACAAAATAAGCTACCTGACATGCATGTACACAAAGAGACAGCTTCACAGTTACTGTAGTGTTAATATAGAGAGTGGATAACTCCGTAGACTAATTTAGCATACAGAAAAGACATTTTAGACCATTATTATTATCTCTCATATTCCAATACTCATTCAATCCAAATAATTCAGATGGGTGAGCTAGAATGAACTGAAGCACTACAAGTGTTCGTGTCTATTATTCACTGACGCAACGCAAAATGATTGCAAGCTATAGTAGGAACTGTAGATGATAGAAAGTTATTTTAGAGTCTAATGTAACTTATGGCACCCATGCAAGGCGTCCTTATCGTCATGCTGCTATAGTTTCATCAACGTCACCTAGATAATGAAAGGCTGAGCTGACCTTTGGTAAGATATCGGGGGAAAGATCCCACATCCCTTCTGTTCATCTGCCAGAGTGTTTAACCTAAACCACCTCCCATCCCGTCGTTCACTTTCTGTGCCTAATTGTCCTCCCTGTCATGCTGGTTTTTCAAATTTTCAATTAAATGCTAGAAATACCGCCCAGGGACCCTAATAGGACAGTGGACACCACACGATCTTCTCCCGTCTCTAATTGAATAATTTCCATACCAGATGAGACCTAAACGTAAACAATAATATGTTTCTCATGTAGGATAGCCTACTCATATTCTTAGTCAGAAGAAAATTTTCAATTTGCCTGTTGTGAGCAATAAATATGCGAGAACTTTGACTGATATAAGCCAGTACCCTGGATTTGTGCTGATATTGCCTCGGTGCTTTTTTCTAAGCTACAGCGACTTTCTGCTTAGATTAGTTTTTATAATGAAGACGAGTAGGCCCTTGGTGCTTATGTTAACAAATTCCTAAATTAATAATTTCAAATTATAATAATTAAAGAGTTACGTTACCTCTCTGCATCTACCATCCACGACTTGACATAGGGTGACAATGGTTTTATTCTGAGCGCGGTTAGACCATGCGATTAGAAGATGACTTTCATCTTGCCAGCGGACAAGGGTCACATAGTGGTCTCTGGAAAAGAGAAGGTCACGATTTCATTTATTAAAACTTCTGTAGCTCTAATGTAGCTGAAAATGTTTGAAGACTTCTGGGAATTACTGTTACAGCATGTTCCACCTACGTTGTTATGAATAGGGAGTGTCACAAAGACAATGAATAAGTTGTCGTAGGCTAATTATAACCAATTAAGAACTATATATTTTATTTCTATAAGACTAAACGCCATAAGCAATGTGTCAAAAAGTAGCAAATTCAGGGCTTTTCTAACGTGCAGTTGTACACAAAATGTGCAGTTCTAAATGGATTTGTGCAGTTGTAGAAGCACTTCTGTACAGTTAAAACTAGGGGGAAAAGGTCATTGTCCTCCGATTGGAAGTAATATTTATCTTTCTTCTCTGAAATAAGGGGTAGTTCTAAAAATTCCTTAAAAACAGCCCTGAGCAGATTGGTTTTTAAAGGTATATTTTAATATCCACAGGCTGTAATACGACTACCGTTCATATAATTTTGAACCAACGAACCGTGAATATAGTCCTAAGCAAGTAGGCTATCGATCTATATCGGTGGACCGAAATCTGAAATTGATCAGATGTACAGGGTGCGCAAAAAAAAAACCCACCCTAGGGTTTTTTGCCAATATTTTGACCAAAAGTAAGAATTTCCAAATGAAATTTTACAGGCTTATAGACAATTCATATTTACACATTATGGCCAGATTTCATAACAATATTTCAAACAAAACAAAAGTTGTATCACTTTTAGTGAGGTCACCCACCGTTTTTTGACGATTCAAAAACGAAGCGCATAAAAAATTAGGTTTTTTGCCAATATCTTGGCCAAAATTAAGAATATCGAAATGAAATTTCACAGGCTTAAAGACAATTCATGTCTGCATATGGTGGTCAGATTTCATCAAAATATTTGAAACAGGACAAAAGTTATACCACTTTTAGTGATGCTACCCACCGTTTTTCGACGATTCAAAAACGAAACGCAACAAAAAGTAGGAAAAACACGATTTTATTAAGTCTCACCTAAAATTTCTAAATAACTGTTGTCAAAGAACGTGGTAGTGCTTCACAACTTGTGTTTAATGTGCCTACCACCAGTGCCAAAATTTCTTTTGAGTCTTTTTGCAAAGTTCTTGATGGACCTGTTGATTAATCTGATAGATTCCTTATAAATTACCAATTTGATTGTCATCTTGCTAAGCCACTTCTCAGTGACGCGCACCTACGCTGGTACCCTGTTTCTTTTTTAAATAGTAATAATAATGATCATTTGGCTATACAAAGGCCATTTGATAACAATTATTTGAGATGAGACGTCATAAAATCGTGTTTTTGCTGCGGTACGCCTTTGAATCGTCAAAAAATGGTGGGTGGTCTCATTAAAAGTGGCATAACTTTTTTTCTGTTTGATATATTTTGATGAAATCTGGCCACCATATGCAGATATGAATTGTCTTTAAGCCCCAAAATTTTCATTTTGATACTCCTACTTCTGGCTAAGATAATGGCCAGAATAACTAGATCGGTTTCATGTTACTTTTTCTTGCGTCGCGTTTTTGAATAGTGAAAAAACTTTGGGTGGCCTCACTAAAAAAAATATAACTTTTGTTCTGTTTAAAATATTTTAATGAAATCTTGCTATGATGTGTAAATATGAATTGTCTATAAGCCTGTAAAATTTCATTTCGAAATTCTTAGTTTTGGTCAAGATATTGGCAAAAAACCGAGGGGGGTCTTTTTTTTGGCGCACCCTGTAGAGAATAATTCTTACTTGTCTGCAAACTGTTGTGGCGGCAAGATCTGGCGATGCGAGGACATTGATTTTGATGTGTCAACGACAAATATCTTCACCGTTGGATTGATGTCCTTTCTTGTGTCGCCTGCCTAAAAATTGCAAACGCAGATGCGCCCGAAAACACTGGTGCAAAAGCAAAAAGCGTAATGTGCTAACGTAATAATGTCATTCAGACGCTTTTGTTCTTGCGCACTTGTAGGCTACGCACAAGGTACAAAGTGAAATAAGCCTAGGTTGCATAAGCTGCACTCAAAGCCACATCTATATAATGATTAATTTACAAAGATGCAAAAGATTACCAGGTAGAAAATACAGAAATACCAAATCAAACGTCTGCACATGCACAAAAGTTCATAAGAGCACCACGAGGTAGGCCTATATTTATTATTTAGGTAGGCAGTGAAAGCGCAGGACGTGCGTAAAAGGTAGGTAAGCGAACCATTTCTTTAACTTACCTATCTACCTACCTTAGGGTATGCCAGTTCGTTGATGGTTCCATAGAGATTGTCAGCCTCTCCGTAGAAAGGAAACTTGAAGAGAGGAACGAGGCTGTCGTTAAACTGGGCGAAGGCGATGTGTTGACTGTCGGATGACCACCAGTGCGCAACGTTTGTATGCAGAATCTCCTCTGCAAACCGAATGGAAAAAGACGAAGATGGCGACAAAGTGTCTTCTCAATTTCAATTTCAATTCGTTTATTGAACATAGTATACGTAATAGCGCTATGTAAACATATGCAATAGTGCGCTATATAAACAGTTAGGGTTCGAGAGTAGAACGGGATTAGCGGGACAGGATTAATGGCGGTTGCGATTTGTTGGACAATAAAAGGTGTTTTTAATAACTATTACAGTATAGACAATTCCAGTAACAAAACAGCAAAAACAAAGGAATGATTGCATTGATTGAATACCAGAATTTATAAGGCAGTTTATATGGCAACAAATCGAACTCCATTGATTAATCGATATGCTAGAAATAGGAAATTATTACAATAATTTTTTTATCGGTCCCAGGTCGAGCATCGTCTATTTGGGTTTAGCGTTGTCTAGTTGATTCTATTTTCATCAAGTCTATTTTAGTCAATAATTAATTATAGTCTAGTATTGTCTTGGGAAATAAGGAATTTTCAGACTACTCACAGCACTTCAAACTAATCCAATTCAATAACGCCCAATCCTAACAGTCTAAACAATTAAGAATAATCATTAATTATACCGTAATTCCAGTTATTACTTATTAATTATTGTCTAGCCATTGCTTACATTTTCTTATTCACAAATAATATATCTTACCACAACTACATTTTTAATGCTAAATGCAATTTCATTGACATGATATCCTATCTAACGAAAGCTTAGTCACGCTAATCCCTAATCAAAACCAACAAACTCCAACCTAAGAGGGTGCTTGTAGCAAACTGTGGTTCAAACACAGCAACAATGGCAAAGCAAAAAGTGTCAATGATCGGGTGACCCGTCAAAAGGGCGCCCGACAAAAGGGCGCCGACAAAAGGGCGCCGACAAAAGGGCGCCCGACAAAAGGGCGCCCGACATAAGGGCGGCGCTCTTAAAGAAATATTATCGTTAAAGATATCGCGAATGAAATAAATATTTTGAAAACGACAAGTAAGCCACCCGTTAGGGTTAGGGTTATGGTGCAGTTGTAAAAGCAATCTTGTGCAGTGATTAAAAAACCGGCCAATATCTATCAGAATTCTGGAAATAGAAGACTGCAGTAACAGCACATTTCCTAATTTATTTCGCTAACAGAATATTTCCTGAACCTTTTAATTACAAGAGTGCCAAAGCCGCACATTTCAAAAATAACCTTTCGCCGAGTCGCTAACTGACGTAAAACCAGCAACGAAAATCGTTAGGCTACGTTACAATTTGAAATAATTTTAACCATTATATACCTTTCTTACATGCTTCTCGTCTTTGCGTTCTTTATCTTTTCGATATCTATATCCGCCAACAAGTATAATGGCCTTTCCCTTCTGCGTAGCGATCTCCTCCATGTTAACGATTTCCAAACGGTAGACATGCCCTGCTTCCTTTGCTTTTATATGAAGCTCATATCACGTGGTAAAGAACTTTCCAACCTTTCATGTTACCGCTTTCTGCACCTGATTTGTTTGTTTTTGCACCTCTTCCAGATCCTCGGACCATACTGGGTTTCAACAAACATCATGTGTGAAATAGTTTAGTGGTGATTGCTCTTTGTCGCGTTGTCGTTGATCTGCTTATTTGCTCATAATATTATCACTTATAGGCCTACTCTTCATCGATGCTATTTCTTTTAAGGGCGCCGCCCTTATGTCGGGCGCCCATTTGTCGGCGCCCTTTTGTCGGCGCCCTTTTGTCGGCGCCCTTTTGTCGGGCGCCCTTTTGACGGGGTGCCCAATAATCGACCCTTGTGATGAAAGAGATTTGCTGCTCACGGTATTTTTTCAATAATGTGTGTGACTCTCAGTCGCCTTACCTTCGTACAGCCAGTCGGGAATTCCGTTGAAGACCTTGTTGGTCACTCCTGTGTTGGTGATCTGTGTCGGAGTTGTGTTCAGATTTGGCTGATAATAGAGATTGTTTTCGTAAACAAACGTCTACGGCAAAGAACCACGACATGCGTTACAAGCAATCATTTTAAGGAAACTGAGAAAAACGCAGTTTAGAAATTTCGATGAATGCATAGGCCCTACTTCTGTGCGATTAAATTTTGGTCTATGAGAACGAATGTGTTATTCGAAATTGACTATTACAACTACTGCTGCTTTTATTGTTAATATTATAAGCCTACCTGTATTACTCGTTATGCATGAGGTAGGTGCAATCACTCAGGATCTTAAAGAAAGGTATGCGGACGTTTGTCAACGGACGATTCGTCAAGGACTGTTCGTCAAGCGGACGTTTCTTCAAAGGACGTTTCGTCCACGGCCGATTCGTCACGAGATTGTTCGTCAATAACACAGGTGTAGAGCATTCTAGTAATCTTTTCTTTGGAGAAGGACATAATGTGGAATTATAAGGTTGTGAGAGGGCAAGAAGCCATGTTTTAAAGTTTTCATATTAAAGAAATCTGCGTTTTTACAGTTCGCACTTCTGCGTTTGTCCTTTGAGTTAGAAAGAATATGGTGCGCCTAATCGATCAAGTGTCAAGTCAAAGAGCTCCCGACTAAAGCCTAAAACTGAAGGGTAAAAACTTAATAAGGAATGTAGAAATGGATCAATAGGCTAGAGCTAAAAGGGTTCGCTGTCGTAGGCTACAGTTCGCACTTCTGATGCGCAGGTATCACTTTTTTGTATGTTTTAAGCGACAGCATCATTGTACACGTTTTAGTAGGCTTAGTAGGCTACCATGGATAGTAGCAAATGGTTGAAACAGTGAGCACGTAGTAAATACCCGTAAATAGTCGTAGTAATAAATACTACCCCTAGTAGTGAGCTGGTGATAATAGACCAGTTGTAGCGACTAAGATATCAGCGTTGCAGTCGCTACTATGTTCCATCTTCCATAAAATTAACTTTCTTGAAATCCATTTTGATGTCCCGACCACATCAGACAAGACCGAATAAAATACAATAACTCGAAAACAGAACATTCACCACGTAAAGAAAGTTCAATTATGCTACCACATAGTTATATATAATATTTATAACCACCATGCATCACATTATGTGTCTAAAGTCAAGCAAGGTTATACGTGTCTAAAATAGATTGCGACTTATGCCACGTCTGACTTCACTGTTCACATGCATCAAATAAGAAGATGTCGTCTTGCGAATGCAACTTCATCGATCAGATTCCAGACATAAAGTATTCACAGCGTTTGCGGATCTCGTGGTCTGCAGTTGTTGCGTCAGTTTTTAATTTGCAGGCTGTCAATGCGTGAAGAGGAAGAGCTGATCGTGAGATATTGCTGTGGATTACTGCGCGTCATTTGACATATTCAAAATCAATATGGAATTATCAAGAAATATCTAAGAAATATGCATTGGCTATTTCGTCCGAGAAAATATACACAGCATTTGGTGCATTTGATAAATCGATCAATGGATCAATAAATAACAATAGGTAATAAATCTGTCGTTCAATTGCGTACAACCTATCAATCAAATCTGCGTAGTATGAACAGATAAATTAAAAAGAAATAAAGACAAACGAAGCAAAGCGAGTAATCACGTATTCGGAATAAAATGAATGCGAAGAAACTGACGCTAGAGAAATTCTGATGTATATTATGCTAATCATCAGTATTATCTGTCTGTAGACGTTTCTTTATCTATTGTAAAATTATGGTAAATGGGTTCTAGGACAATTGTCCTAGAGTTTAATTGTCCGGGGGTAACTGTACGGTAGGGTGCATCAAACGCCCCAAAGTTATCAAAATGCATTGTCCCTAGACTTAAAATGTTCCTTTTATCTCCAATACATCCCTGATCCAAAATCATAAAAATTAAAAATTGTTTAGGTATCCCACCTCCATTTTTTTAAATGTAGGGCCTACATAAATTTTATCATTCGACATACGTTACTTATTGAATTTGTCGGATTGTATGCCGTTTTAACAGGACTTGTTTTAGGCTGGAAAGAAATATATCATAGTTACTATATGTTTTATGTTTTCATTCATTCATTCATTCATTCATAGCATTTATTTAGCGCCCCTTCAAGAAACTACTCAGAGGCGCTCCCAAATGCCATTGCTGTCAAACAAGAATATTAAGGAGGAGCGCCTTGCAATTGCTGTTGGGAATGCAAAAGAGCTGAAGTTCCTCGGTGTGCCATCTTATGCAATGGGATCACAGAGAAAAACGGGGGACATCATTGCTGATCTGACCATTGATCTCCTGCACTCATGGCAATGTAGCCTATACAGTGACTTCATTGTCAACATGGCATTTGACACCACCGGGTCAAATACAGGACACGTTGCTGCTGCTTGTGTCACAATTCAGATGCGGTTAGGTCGAGCTCTTCTCAGGATGTCGACATCACGTTGGTGAAATAATTCTTGCACACGTGTTTGAAGATCTTCAAATTGAGATTTCAAAATCACCCAAGGTGGTATTATTCGCAAGGCTTCGTAAGAACTTCCAGCTCCTCAAGACACATCGGTCAGCAACAGAAAGACTATCACGCTTTGATGATAAAGTATTCAGTGAGAATACGAAACCATTTATTGACATTTGCAGAGAACAATTTCGACAGATTTATAGTTCACAGTTGTCCTTTCGTAAAGATGACTTAAAGGAATTTGCAGATCTCTGCCTCTTGTTTCTTGATGGAGAAGTAGGAGATAAAGTCACATTCAAGCGACCTGGAGCACTCCACAAGTCCAGATGGATGGCCAAATTGATTTATTCAATCAAGATATGTCTTTTTGAGCAACAGATTGCAAAGTTTCCACGCAACACAATAACAACAGAGCGTCAGTCACAAAAGTGAGAGACTTCGTGAATTTTGTGACCCTGGTTTACAGCTCTTGGTGGATGACTTGTAGTTCGGTGACTGATGCGCCATGGAATGACTTGAAGCTATAGGCTACAAATCATTCTTGCAATATGACTTGCTGAATGCACAGGTCTCTGCGAGTGCTGTTCGTGCCTTCAAACGACATTTATGGTATTTAACGGCAGAAATGGTGCCACTTGCACTGTTTAGTAATAATGTTCCAGACACTGAACGACGTGCCCTTGCTAATCGCCTGCTTTCAGTTAAGCCAAAAGAACGCCTGCAATTGCCGCAGAACAGATTTGGATCGGGCTTTGGGAAACCTAAATTTCCAGATGTAATAACAGCTACAACAACTCTTGCCGATCTTGTGGTATATGTTTGAAATACTACAAGTTGACACTCAGTTCCTCAACTAAGAGCTGTCCGACTGATGACAATGACTATCAAACTGCTATGAGAAACATTGAAGCACTCAACGTAATCAATGACTGTGCTGAGAGAGGAGTGAAGCTCAGCTCGGATTTTCTGTCAGCATCAAAGACTCAACAGTATTATCAAGATGTGGAACAAGACCGGCAGCGACAATCCAATCCGCGCAAACGCAAGCCAACTTCCGAATGACAATATCCGCTTGACATGTGTCATGTAATAGCATCGCAACATAAATATTTTTACAATAGTAATAATAAAATAATGTTCACTTCTAAGAATCTTTACAATACTTTGCAATACTTCTGAAGATGGCTCTTGGCTAATAGGCCTACAGCACAGATAATGTTAAGAGCTATTGGACCTATCTTTAAAGTCTTGTTGCAGCATAATAATGCATAATCTGTTCAGTGTGTTCGCCATTGTAAAACTTCAGTTGCTGGGTGGGATACCTAGAATATGTCAGAAAATTCTTAAATTTTGGGAAACACACTTTTTTAGTAATAGGAAAAGAAGTGAATCAGGGACAAAAACTTTTGAAAGTTTTTTAACAATTATGGGGCGTTTGATGCACCCTACTGTACGGGGGTTTATTGTCCTAGAGGGTTATTGTCCGGATGGGGGGTAATTGTCATGTCACCGGTAAATGTCTTGTTAATTTTGTCGGTGTTTACGTTATTTGCCAGTAGCCATTACTATGTATACCCGAATACATATCCTGAATATATCTCTCTGACTGTCTCTCTCTGTCTCTCTCAGTATCTCTGTGTCTATGTCTCTTTCTCTCCGTATCTCTGTCTCCCTCGCTCTTTGCGTATCGGCTTACTATTAATTTTAACCTCATCCTGCATGTCGCCACCTCTACGCTAAAGTAGTGAACAATGAATGAGTGTGGGACTACTC